>JAJONR010008717.1:0-41395 GCA_029582245.1 Solanum etuberosum | reverse complement strand
GTAATTACTTTTTACATAATCTTTTCTATAGTACATTCTTTCCCTTCAAAAATTTCTTTTCATAGGGTCCACCAAATGCATGCTGGAACTGAGCTCCACCATCTCTTCTGACTTTTGCTGCCTCCCCATCTCCAGCAGCTTAGTAGATCTGCTGTGTGTTCTGGCATGTCCAGCTGATGTTGGATATGCTGGGGTGAAAAGGGCCCAACCCTGTGCTGTCACTTTACAGTGTAGAAATAAATGCTTGTTGGTCTCAAGGTCTTCTTTACGCAAGAGACACCTTGATGCAAAATTGATGCCCCTCTTTTGCATTGCCTCATGAGTCAAACAAGCTCTTCTGGCTACCCAACCATGCGAAACATTTCAGCTTGGTTGGAGCCACATTCTTCCAGACTTCTCCCCAAGGGCCTAAAGACCTGCACCTGCTTGCTCCCCCCCCCCCCCCCCCCCTCCATTTGTATAGCCTGTTAACAGAGAACTTCCCATCCTTTTGGTGAGTCCAAGTCAGTCTATCTGGATCCAAATTAGTCCCAGGGCACCCGAGCTTCACCACCTCACCAATTTCCCAGTCATTAAGAAGTCCTCTGAAGACTAGGTTCCACCCATGTGTGGTCCACATCTCCTCTATTCTTTAATCAGGGTTAGAGCTTATGGAAAAGAGTCCAGGGAGTAAGTTCTTTAGAATCCCTTGATCACACCATTTGTCTGTCCAGAACTGTCTTATCTCCCGTCCCCACAAGAATCTTAGTGTTATGTTTTAGCTCTGTCCAGTAATTTCTAATAGTTCTCCACACCCCAACTCCGTATGTAGAGATCACTCCATTTGTGCACCAATGGTCTTCTTGCCCATATTTATGATGAACTACCTCTTTCCATAGGGCCTGATTTTCATAAACATATCTCCATAGCCATTTGGATAGCAAACACTTGTTCTGTAACTTAAGGTTTCTGACTCTCAATCCCCCATTCTTCCTACTCTGTTGGACTGCCACCCATTTAACCAGATTGAACCCCTTCTCAATTTCGTTTCCTTGCCACTGAAAGTTCCTCCTCAAGACATCCAATGCCTTCATCACCTTTCCAGGAATTGGGAACAATGACATCACATAAGTTAGCATAGAATCCAACACTGAATTAATCAAGTTACTCTTCCTCCCAGAGATAAGTATTGAGACTTCCATAATGCCAATTCTTTCACAGACTTTTCTATTATGCCATCCCAAATCTCAATTGCTTTATGTTTGGATCCCATTGGCATGCTTTTCCACCTTGCACTTAAGAATGCTTGCCAAGGATTCAATCTGCACAACTTCCTTGATTGGGAACATGCTACTCTTCCTCCAGTTGACTTTAAGGCCTGAGCAAGCTTCAAATATAACCAGAATCACCCTCAAGTAACAAATTTGCGCCTGTTTTACTTCACAGAAAACTACTGTATCATCAGCATACAGTACTTGCTCAAACTGTGGAATAGACCCTAGATTTGTGTTGTGACTTTGCTGTGTGGAATATTTATTATTTTGTGTGTGCTTAGTCAGAAGTTTTATTAATTAATTCAATTACAATATTATTTATTTAAAAACTATATATCAACTATTTTTTACAATATTAGTTACAAATCTATAGTTATTTAATATTTTCAAAAAACAATATGCATCTTTACCTAGTGATAGATAAAATTTAATAATCCTTCTTATATAGACACATATTTGTCAAACATTAAGGATTAGTTTTTTTGATAAAGATTTAACTGTGAAATTACACTTCTGCAACCACACATCATGTTAGTAATTATATTATGCCAAACAAAGAAATCTTTGTAACTACTACTAGGCTGTATAATTACTTCCCTAGTAATTACATCAAATCCAATTATGAGGTGGATTTCCAAACAAACCCTTAATGTTCAATTTTTCATGCCAAGTGTTGTACGATCCGATATGTACATTCATGTTTGTGGTTACAATTTCTTTAAGCAGCATGGACTGTCTTTATTAGTTAAAATTTTTGTGATCCATACTTGTTTGATGAATTATTCTTGTTGAAAATTCATAATGGTATGGAACATATTTTCCAATACATTGTTTTGAAGTCTAGTGCGTTCGCAGTATATTTGAAGTTGGAAAGGTTGGACAAGAATTTAATCAAGGGGTAAAATGCTTGCCAGATCGTGTTTGGCCTCTCAAAGACAGATACGGGGAAGGGTATTATGACTCACCAGGACATGTCTGGAGACCTCCAGGAGCTTTTGTACATATGCCATCGAATATATCTTGTATAAAGATGTCCCAAAAGCACCCTGCACCCGTCAGTGATGCTTCTTTAAAGCATATTCTGTATCCTTTTTAAGGGTTTAGCAATCAATAGCTTATTGCCTCATAAAATATGTTTTGTTCCTCATTGTTATATTGTCCTCTTCAATTATAATAAAGTAAGTTGGCTGGTCTGATTTTGTCTTTGGTGACTCATACGACACATTTGTTTTCAATCCAAGACTCTAAGCTTTCGATTTGTTGGGTATATAAAATTTTACTTGCCTGTTTGAAATTTAATAAATTTACTTTATTGTTTGCTGGTGTAATACTTTTTGTTGCTTTTTGTAAGTTGGAGTACTAAAGTAGTTAAATTGACCAACTTTTTATTCTTGTAGATCTTCAAATTTGTAAGAAGTAACTGTTATCTTTGGTTTTGGCTCACTGCTTTTCAAAAGTTAGTCTTTCCACTCCACTCTAAAGTCCATACCTACTCGAAGTAAGACAACCAAAACATGATTGAAGTTGTACGTTCTTGTCACATTTTTTTCCTTTCCTTTTCTTCTGTTTTTTTTTTTTTTTGAGAGAGGTGACAAAAAATATGTCTGTGTCACATTTGTGAGACTTAACGCTAGAGCTCAGGATAACTACTCTGGGAGCTGAATCATCTGGTGGAACAGTCAACATTCTGAACCTCAGTGAACCACTAGATCTTAATTCAAGTATACCAACTGATAGAACAAGAATTTCTGAGATTGCTTCATTTGAGTGTACAGTTTGGACAGCAGATTGTAGTCATGATCAGAAACAAGCAGTAGTAGGCAAGTTCTTTCCTCCATGTTTGCAGTTACTAAAGTCCCTTTGCTAATATAGAATTCCAATTTTGAGATTGATTGGCCTTTGAAATCCAATTCCCATGCTGACATTTCGATGTTTTACTCTCTCATTTGAAGTAAACTCTGCTCTTTTGTGATCCAAGTTGTCAAACTTTAATTATGGGTTGTGTCTATTTAATTTATTTGTCCTGCATGTTTTATTGAAGTTCCAAGAAGAAAAATACTTTTCTTCATTGCTAGTTTCTTATATCCTGCTTAATATTATATAGGCACCAATAGAGGAGCTGCAATGTTGGACATAGAAACAGGAGTGAAATCCTGGGTTTGTCGGTCTAAAAGCGACGTTTTCTCCATACAATTTGATAATTCAGTAAATTTCTCATACTCCATCCTTTGTGCTTTAATTACTTATTATTGCATTGTGTAAATTGCAATTAGTTGTACAAGAGAATTTATAATCTTGCAAACCTTCATATTGACAATTGGTTTACAAGATTTTATAAAACATGAAGATGACAAATACCGTCGTCTGTTAGTGAACTAGTAATCCAAATTGGTCATGCTGATTAACTTTTGTTTCTAGAGTTACATAATTAATCAATCCAAATAAATGCACATTATCATATTCATTTATGTATTTATTGAAAACTGAACTGTTGGATTTTTTCAATTTTCTTGCTTTTGTGATACACATGGACGTGAATGTAGTATATGCCTAGCTCTTCAAACATGTCTTTCATCTGCAACAAGGTGCTCACTTGATGAATTTTTGTGACATTGGAAATGATAAGCATCCTCTGGAATCATCTGTAACATTTCTTATGCATCCTGGAGGGTGAAGTTTCTGACATTGTGTTTTCAGATTATTCCTTTTTTTTTGTATTGCAGGAAAATATTGTTTTATGTGGGCTAAGAAATGGAACAATTTTATCCATCGACACCCGTCAAAAACCAGGAGAATTTTCTGGTAGGCTTCCTCAGAATAGAATTCCGTGCCATTCTAATGGGTCTTCTAGTAGGTTTAAAAGCTCTGCTAGAGATTCCTTCCAGGTATTAACTGCTTTCGTAGGAGCGTGTGTGTTCTTTTCTTTCAGTGAACTTCCCTCCAGCCCACCGCATTTGAAAGAGCAATAGTGAACTTCCTCTATTCCAAATTACAGCCATGGTTTGAATTTATGTTATCACTCAAAGATGGGCAATTAGAGAGTTCATTTTGGAACAGGACCCAGTTGTTGGGAACTTTCGAATTCAATTCTGAAACACAAAGTTAAATCCCCCTTTATCGTCAGGCAATCTAACATTCATTTAGAAACAACAAAGTTAGTCATTTTTAAGTGGATGTCAACCAAAAGATAAAATTACATTCATTTACGCTGAGTATGTTTTTGTTATAATGGAAGACAAGCTAAAAACTAAAGGCATCATTAGGAGCACTTGATTAGGAGTTTTTATCATTTGAACATGTTCAATTTACAGAAACTGGTAGTTGTCCCAAATGTTTCAACAATGGAAGTATTGAACGTGAAAAATTTCCTTTTTGTTCAATAAGATACCAATTATGTTGTAGTATTAATATCAGTTTCATTTAGGTAGGGCCTTGGGGGCTTTGAATGTGACAGAAGAGCTTACATCATTTGCTCATGTTTAATTCATTGGATTGGTTTTCTCAAATGTTGCAGTAATGGAATTATTTAATGGGAAAATTGTTTAGACATTTCAGAAAGACTCCCTAATGCTGTCTTCTCGTTATGAAAATCAGTTCATTTAGGAATGGCCTCATAGGCTATGAATTTTCTGCTCTACTCTTAGATTTTTGTGATTGAAGATATTGTGAGAGCTCCATATTTGTTAGATGAACACTTATACAAATTGGTGGATATCTTTTGTCTATGCAGATCAAAGGGAAGATGTATCACTGCAACACAATATCTATGCCTTCATCTGTATGTTGGTTAGTGAGCTTTCTTTGCAATATTACATGAGGACTTCGCATTTTTTTTGCTTAATTCATTAATAAATTCTTGAATTTTTCTCCCTTTTTCTGATATTGCAGTTTGGCATCTTTGAGACTTTATGATCAATGTTTCCTGGCAAGCTCTATGGACGGATCGGTTAGTATTTAATGTGATTCCTTGGGCTATATACTTGGTTTTTCTTTCAGCTGTTTTTGCAATCCTTGATGATGAGCATTTTATCTTGATGCTTGAAATCCCACACAAGTCTGTCCCTTAATGTTTGTGTTAAAAGGGCTCCAGAAGAATCGATCCTTTTATATAGGGTAATAGCTGGAGACAGTTTATCTCTTTGCACATAATGTAGTTGTGGCAGCGGAAAATTCTCTTTGGGAACATGCTTTATTGAGATTTCAAAAATACATAATGTAGTGGTGGGCACCTGAGTCTCAAATTATCGCATTTCCTTAGATGCCACGAAGCTTATGATTAGTATCATTATTCTTTAATTTCTGTTAGCTATCCATAACTTTAAGAAGCAGAGACAGTGAGAGACTACTGTCCATTGATCGTGGTGTGCTGGTATTACCTAGTATTTTCTTTGCGTGATTATTCGACTCTTTATGTTTTTCTTTACAAGGTCTCTCTTTGTTGCATTTCCTTCTAAAAGTTTCCGTTGAATTTAAGGTCCAACAGTATGGTAATGGTTTCAGTTTCTCAATTTGGAATAAGAGGACTGATTTTATTGTCACTGTAGTTTCTAAGCTGATCTATATTTCTAGAATTTTAGGCCTTAAAACTTGGTTTCTTGGGTTATCTTTACATTTTCATAGTTTGAGATGACTTCTTGTTTGCGAATATCTGCATTTTCTCTTCATAGTTTGAGCTTCTTTTTTTCTCTAAGAGATGGGCAGGGAGTCCCCAATAAGAACAATTAATTCCTGCTTGTGCAAGGGGCTTTGGTTGCTGAACAAGTTATACCAGGATTATAATACATGGATTAAATAATGACGAAATTATTTTAGAGGATATACTTTATTGGTAAATGTTTTGTTCATTGGACTAAAAATGGGATATACGGGATATAATATAAAACATGAGTTTGTTTCACTCTTTGATAAATTAGGATAAACTTTTATTTTGAATTTTAACCTTGATTTTTTAAAGGAATTTGGGAGAAATGCTTTGAAGAAGGGCATCTTTATCATTTTGGTATTCTATCCCGTGGTCAGTAATCCTGGGATTGTTATTGCATATTGAATGTGGTATAAAAATAATACCATAATTGTGGTATAAATAATCCCGAGATTGCTAATTCTAGAATAAAAATTTCAACCAAATGCGGGATAAACTTCTCGTATTTTTGTTATCCTTTATCCGACAAACCAAAACAACCCCTAAATTTGTTATCAAAAGCTGAATGGTTTATTATGGTAGGTGAGTGTGTTATGCGCTCTCTATTAAAGTGCATATAATTGAGGGATTTGGCTGATGAGAAATGGGTCACTTAATTAGTCTGTCTTGTACATCTGGATTATTTGTAACATTGGCATATTTCCAGATAAAGCTTTATGATCGTCGTCTAATGAGGGGTGCAATTCAATCATATGAGGGAAATAAAAATTCTCATAGTCGGATACAGCTTGGAGTTGACCCATCAGAGACAATGGTCATGTCAGGTAGCTATGGCTTTATTGACGCTTGTATTTTGTTTCTCAGTACAATAAAAAAATGTGAACCACTTGCTAAAAGACACTCTTGTTAGGTGGAGAGGACTATCATTTACGGCTATGGAGTATCAAATCTGGTGAACTGCTATTCGATGATAAATTCATGGATTCGATCCCCTCAGTTGTACGCTGGCCAAAAACTGAAGGTATTACCCGCATTTGCTTGGTCCATATCCCTCCAGTAATACATCTTTTCTGTCCTTGTGATACAAAATGCCCAATTTCTGACAGGTCTCCTAGGAATGGGAAAACAGATCCAAGGTGCATGGCTTGGATCTGAAGAAGGGTTGTTTTTCATGGACTGGCCTTGAGGAAATGTCTTCTTGGTGGTCTCTTGGAATATTCAGAACTTTGCACATATTACCGTCAGCTGGTTTTGATTAGGGATGGCAATGAGGCGGTGCAGTTTTGATGTTATGCGGGTGCAGGGCGGGTTGTCTTCTTTTATTTATTATGCTATTTCCCTGTCACATTTCTTCGTTATTTTAATGTAATGCTTCTCCGTTAATAATTAATTAATTAGTGCTGTTGTGTTATTTTTTTCTGTAAAAGCTCTAATTTTTCTACCTTTTTTCTTTGATATTTTTCCTTATTAGGCTAATACCTGTTGATATGAATATTTGGAAAACCCAGGTCATGATTTTTTGTGTTTGATCACTTCCTATGGATATTATCCATGTCAATAAATCTAAATTGAGATTTGCATCATGCAATTGAAGTTTTCTATAATTAATTTCTGTTAGAAATTTTCTTTATATCTCTTGGCTTCAGTTCAATTTGTGTTAAAGTTGTGTCATCAACGAGTCGTTCTGAATGATTACTTGATCAGACTCTAGTTGTTACGCGAGGTAGGGTGGGTTGAATTCTTTGCTGGTTTATGCGGGTTTGATCCGCAACGCTCTGCTCCATTTCCCATCTTAGTTTTGAATTTTTTTTATGGTGAGAACTATTTTAAAAAAAAAAAATTATTTAGGAATATTTCATTTCACAAAGTAAAATAAGACGACAATTACAAAATTAAGGCACGGTTAAGTATTACTATCCTGAAATTATAAGTATTCCGTCTTCCGTTTCTTTTGTCCTCTCTAATTTTCATTTGTCAAAAATCAAAGAAAGATAAATAGATTAATATTAATTCAGAATTTATTTTCTTTCTTTTTCCTGCGTCTTACACAACCTTTATATATGTAAAAAAAAGTGTTTGTTTCATAAATAATACTAGGTAAATTACCCGCGCTTTGTGCGGTGGTGAACTAAGTCAATAATCTACTTCTGAACATTTGATAAGATAAGTGTTTTCGAGTGGGTACAGTCCTACGATAAATTGTCAAGAATATTTTATCCAAAGATGAAATGAAATATTTTTTTAATCTTAAAACTAAAAAGATTTGATTCGGAGTGTTTATGCATTTTGTTATTAATATTCATTTTACTCTAGTTATTCATCACCAAAGTCTTTAGAAAAGATATGTAATTGTTTCATTGTCTATATTTGTATTTTCAAAAAGTGGTACAAACATTTTATTCATCAACTGCGAGAGTTTTCCTCCTATTCAAGGCCTCTACATACAAAATCTAAATGTTATACACCTTATGTAATTAGTTACGTACTTGATAAGTTAATTAAAATTTAAAAACATATCTCTTGGAGTTTGGTGAAATAATGTATGTCGCTCAAATAATTTGGATTAAATGATGTCTTGGCAAGTCCCTTATTCAAAATCATCCACAGTCAATGACACTACTTTGATAGCCAAAAGGCATATTTTGTTGTTTATGTTTTGATCAATATGGTTAAAACTTTAATTTTTTTGCGACTTTTAATCTAATGTTTATAAGGATATAATTATTTCTTTAAGATTTGATTAATATGGGTTCATCCTACTTTGAAGGGTAATTCATTGGCTTCAACCCGAAATTTGAACCTCAAACTTTTGATTAAGGTTGAGTACAATACTTACCATCCCACTATATTCCTTTTTTTTGAATGTCACTAATCGATTGAATACCTCGATAAGATAGAAAGTTTAATAACTAAAACTCCAAGGTAGTGTGGAACCACCATAACTTCTGAACACTCAAAAATCCCTTCTTGGACGTCCCATGGATCTTTTAGCCACTGAAAACTTTATAGAGATCAAAGTCATTTATTTTACAAATTTAAGAATTCTAATCTACATGACATCAATAGTCTAATGATTACATCAAACTCTTGATTAACATATCTTTACTTCAACGTAATGATCAAAAACATATACATAAACAACAAAGTTTAAACCATGTACTCAAAAACAACAATTAATAACATAAGTATAAATTAATGGCTGTAAAACCACATACCAAGATCTGTAACAATAGAATGAAACAGATAGGGAAAAATCAAGCCACTAAATGCACAGTGTCCCCTTAAGGAAATTATTCCCCTCTAGTACCTAAGATTTAAAGGAATAGATCCTCTCAAGATAGAACAATTGTATTCACCAGTGTTTGATACAAAAATAATGGTGTCAGTGAGCCACTCAACAGGAGCAAATTACACGAATATTTAATTGTGCAGAAGAAGAAGAAGTTCAGAATTTTCGTTATTTTAAAATGAGAAGAAATCCCTCTATTTATAGACAACAAATGGTAGTGGGAACAAATGTTTATTGTGCCTTATCGGAAAGGTCACAACTCTTTGGAAAAGTCACAACCTTTCATAGAAGTCACAACTTTTCATAAAAGTCGCAACTCTTCATAAAAGTCGCAACTCTTAAAATAAAAGTCGCAACTCTTCATAAAAGTCACAACTTTTCATAAAAGTCACAACTTTTCATGAAAGGGAAGGCTAATTTTGAAAATAAATAAATTAAAAGGAAATCCTGGTTTGTGATGGCGCCACGTAGGCGGGCCTAGGATTCTCTTTTATATATATATATGATCCTCCCCACTCTTTAGTTTTGGAAATGGGAAATGTCTTCAGAGAGATTTGAGGGGTAGTTATGTCATTAATTTAATACATGTACTGAAATTTTTTGTATTACTAATACATGAAAATTCATGGTATTAGTAATACACACTTCAATACACAATAAATGAATCATTTGGTAGAGTGTATTAGTAAAAATAATGCATGCATTAACTTCGTATATTATATATTGTTTGGTACACTTTTTCAACCTATGTGCATTAGTTATACACTCTATTGTGTATTACTAATACATGGAATTGATAATATTAGTAATGCAAAGACTTTCAATACACATATTAGCATGATTAAAGATACAATTGCCGCAGTAAAAAAAATTCTACACTTTTCCACTATATTTATGGAGGGTATTTTTATAAATAAATATATTTTAAAAAAATTATGTAATGCATGTTATTTATAATACATCAAACAAACAGTGCATAAGAAATAATCTCTCCATAACTAATGCAAACATTAATACAAGCATTACTAATACACTCTATTTAGCATTATTCTTATACAATCTACCAAACGTGTATAACTAATGCAAGCATTAGTAATATATAGGCTAAAAAAATGTATCAAATAAGATAGTATATTCTACCAAGTGACCCCTAAATGTAGCATCTAAAATATATTATAACTAATGTTACACAATATTCTACACTAAATGTAGTATCTAGAATATATTTTACAACTAATGCTACACAATATTCTACACACAATGAAGTATCTAGAATATCTTAATGTAAATTATACATGATATTATACGATCTATCCATCATGCTAACATCCTCCTTCAAATTGATGTTGGTGGATCAAAATATACTAATTTGCCTACTAGAAATAGATAACGTTGTCGTGTCATTGATTTTGTAAAAACATCAACTATCTGAAGATCACTGAATACATATTGAAGGGTAACAACTCTTTCATCTACAAATTTTCTAATAGAATAATAGTTCACCTCAATATGTTTGGTTCTTTCATTATAAACTAGATTGTATCAATCTGAATAATACATGTATTGTTAGTGTAAAGAGGAGTAGGGCTAGATTAAGAAAATCTAATTTCTATCAGTAAACCACAAAGTTTAAAAATTTCAGAGTAAGTTATTGACATTGTTTGATATTCAGATTTGGTTGAAAATTTTGAAATACGATATTTTATTTTTGATCTTCTAAAAATCAAGAAATCTCCTAAAAATATGCATCAAGTCGTGACAGAGTAGAAAGTATCGAAACAACTAGTCCAATCAGAATCACTAAACATATTAAATCGAATAGAAGAATTATTAAGAAAGAATAATGCATAAGTATATAGTTTTGATAGATATCAAATAATGTGACGAACCACTACCAAATGTAGATGACGGAGAATCTCCATGAGTTGTCTGATTTGTTGAATTGCAAAAGATATACCATGTCGAGTAATAATAAAATAATTTAGGTTCTCAACTAATTATCGAAATAAATTTAGATTAGGAAGATCTCCTTCATCACGACGATATTTTACATTTCTATTTTAATGGAGTTCAATTATGAAGAAATCTATGCTCTGAGATATATTTTCAGAACTTACATCAAATAACTATGAAAGTCTTTCGCCACATGAGCTACTTACTGCTAAAGTTAATAAATTTTTGAATGAATTAATTTGATTTTCCAGGTAAAAATAGTTATAGACAGGTTAATATAAAATTTTGAAAGTAACCCACATTTTGATAACGTTCAAATAATAGGAAGCAGCTAACGGTGTAATCAAAGTACAACTATTTAACCGTTACGTACCAATCACTTGCAGTATATATCCCCTCCAACTCCTCCTCCTCTTTCTGTGGAGGCATCAAGAACAATGGGGGTTTTCAATCCAACAATCCAATTGACTATTCTTCTTCTCCTCCTCTCATCTCCTTCTTCCATATCTCTCAATTTACCCACTAACCCAAATACAACTGTATACGAAATCCTCACTAAATTCAACCTTCCTGCAGGGCTTTTACCAAGCTCTGTAAAATCTTACTCTCTTTCCGATGATGGAACATTTGAAGTTTTACTGGAGAAGCCTTGTTATGTTGATTTCGAATATTTGGTTTATTATGCTGACAAGGTTACTGGGAAACTGAGTTTTGGATCGATTACCGATTTAGAAGGAATTGAGGTTAAGAGATTCTTGTTGTGGCTAAACGTGAATGAGATTCGTGTAGATTTGCCATCGTCTGGGAGTATTTACTTTCAAGTTGGGTTCATTAACAAGAACCTTGATATCAAACAGTTTGAAACTCTTCATTCTTGCCGGGACAATGGTTTGGCATTGTGTGGAGGACCATCTCTGAGACAGGTGATTTTCAAGTTACATTATGTTTTTCTAAATTTTCTTAAGATTTTTTTGATCAAGTTGTATGGTTCTTCTCTTCACTGAGGGTCAATATTGATTTGTTGTGTAAAATGTGAGTGAGCCCTTCATGGAATAAATAATTTTGTAAGGGAATTGAAAAATTGTTGCGTCGCATACCAACACTTGTAATAGTCTGGCAAGATTGTGTATATGGTTCTATATTGTAGACTAAACATTGGCGCCTAAAATACACAAAGAAGCAGAAGATTCCTGGAAGCAGAAATTAAGATCTGTAAAGGGCAAGGAAAAATTGGACTTGAGGGGTTTGGAAGCAAGGAGGTTGGAAGGAAAGTAACAACAATCTTTAACGGAGTCCTCTATAGAGGTGCCCTAAAGAAGAAGGGAAAAGGAGAGGGGATAGGTGGGATTCGATCCCTCTTTTTGTGGATTAAATGGTTCCTTTAGAACATTGGGAAAAACATTCAGTTAATCCTTCCTCACAACTTATTCTCTACTATTATCTTGGTCAAGTTGAACCACTTCTACAGCTTGCAAAATCATTTTGGAAATCTAGCTCACATATATGGTCAAATCAAATCCTAGAGTCTAAAAGTTTTAGGTAAAGCAGGACTAGAACAAAGTACTTGGAGTGCAAGTTTAGTAACGTAACACATGAGACATAGGTGGGGAGTGAAGATCAATACACAAATCATACCCAAGAAATGGAGCTTCAAGTATCTCGGGTCCATAAACCAAGGAGACATGGTGATTGATGATGATATCACACATTGTATAGGAGTGACGTGGGTGAAAATGGAGGCTTGCATCCAGGGTACTGTATGTATAGCCAAAACTTAAGGGTAAATTCTATAGAGTGGTGGTTAGACGATATTGTTGTATGGGACAAAGTGTTGGCTAATCAAGAATGTCCACGTTCAAAAGATGAATGTAGCGGAGATGAGGATGCTCAGATAGATGTGTGGGCATACTAGAAGAAATATTATTAGAAAAAAAAGTAATAAGGGATAAGGTATGAGTGGCCCCCATGGCAAACAAGATATGAGAAGTGAAACTGAGATGATTCAGACATGTGAAGAGGAGGTGTGCGGATGAGCTAGTAAGGAGGTCTGAGAGGTTGGCTATAGTAGGACTTAGGAGAGGTAAAGGTAGGCCAAAAAAGAATTGGGGTGGGGTGGGGTGATTAGATAGGACCTGACTCAACTCAAGCTTACTTAGGACATGAACCTAGATAGGAAGGTGTGGAGGTCGATAATGAGAGTAGACAATTAGTAGCTAACCAAGTGTTGCCGAACTTTATGAGGGTGAGACAGGGCTTAGTTTCTTTATCAATGTGTGATACGATTTGTATTTATTTTGTATCTTGCTATTTTGCTATCTCATTTTCCCTGCTTCAATAACTTCTCTTTACAATCTCTCTACCCCACAAAGGTAGGGTTTAGGTTTATGTACATCTTACTTTCGCCAAACCTCACTTGTGAGACTACACTGAGCATGTAGTTGTTGTTTCTATATTTGGGCAAATTAAACATATCATACTGAAAATTGTTTCACTTTCTTTTTTGCAAAGTTGTTGAGAAATAACTCTTTAGTTGAGGAAACCCTGATTATAATAATAACATTTACATATGTTAGTTTCATTGTCAAACCATGTCACTGATTAATTTTCAAGGTTTGGTGGTAATTTGTGTTCTAGCGTCTAGTTAATTTCCTTGTTCAGCTGCATTAATTTGTTCCCCATGAATGCTCTAGTATTTCCAGTTGTTGCAAGTCTATATTCTATTGGATAAAGGATGTCCCCTATGCCACTATATATTGTGCTTATGTTTGTAGAGTTGGTTCTAATATTGTTTCCATAGCAAGATCATGAGAAATTGGCCCCCAAGGCCTAGCTTGAGTGGCAAAAGGTGGAGGATTTGTGGCTTAGGTCGCAGGTTCAAGCCCCACACCACGCAAACTGAAGCCTGGTATTTAAGTGGAGAAGGTTAGAGGGGAGGGCCCATTATCCACCGAGTTTAGAAGGCTGTGCTTGGTTCAAAGGGCGGGTAACAGGAGGATTTCTCGGTTATCAAAAAAAAAAAAAAAAGATCATGAGAAATTGTTTTCTCCAGATTCTAATTTTTACTCATGGACTCTTGGTTTACTCATTGCTTCTTGTCTTTTCTCTCTGGCTGCCTTTGACTCATGGCTCTAATCCTACTGCTCAAACTTCTTTGCAACAAAAGATAAATAAGGAATATGAGAATTTGTTATCTGGATGCTTCCTCATTTTCTAGGTTTTACTCATCATTTCTGTTTTACTTTCTTAATTCACAACTTGCTTCAACAGAACGCCAATTTTATGAGAAATTTATTGAGAAGAAAGGACAAGTAGACACATGCTGTTTCCCTTGGCTAATGTTAACTAAAGATATAAATGATGGTAGCCTTCTCAGAGAATTACTCTCTATCTGGTTGGATGAAGCCATTACTCAACAACATATTATCAAGGTTGGCAAACTTCATTCAAGCTAATTTCATCTCAAATGATGTTTTGGGATACTGTTGCTTGAAATTTTGGGTAATTGTGGACAGTTAACAGGTGATCACTTCTATTGATATTAGATATGAAAATCTCTACAACAGGTCATCACACAGTCCTTGAATGTCAGTTGTTGGTGCCTTTATTCACCTATAAAACAAGCTGGTTGTTATACTAATGAAGTTACTGTCTTAACTCTTAAGCATATTATTTTATAATGACCTATCTGAAGAGATTACGGGAAAATGCATGGGATTTAATTGTTTTTCTTGATAAGTTAAATGCAGAGGACTAAAGTTGAATAACAGTTGTAGAGTTGGTCGATTTTGTTTTTTGATAGACGTATACTATAACAACAATATAGTCCCCCAAAAATAATAAACAATTACAAATAAAAGGAACCCTTCCTATCAATGTTTCTTCTTACTGATGTCTAAAACATCAAAAATATCTTTTGCTTCTATTAAACATTCCTATTTACACCAAAATAATGAGCGACTAAGCATTTCATCTTCAACTTCTAGATGTTGCGGTGCTTGTCCTCAAAACCCCTTTGGTTTCTCTCTTTCCAAACAGTGCGCCATATACATGTTGGGAAATCCTCCGTCTCTCCTTCTGGTTGGTCAAATTTTCATCTGTCACGACTCGAGACTACCTCCTAGTCGTAACACGGTGCTTAGAGCCACAAGTGACCCAAACTAACCCATGGCCTAGCATGACACTATGATTTATGTAAATAATAATTTTACTGGATGTGAAAGCTAAACTGAAATAACTGAGTGGTCTGGAATATAAAATTTAAATACTCGTCTATCTGACTGTCTATTTGAAAGCCTTTAGTAAGATGAGTTTCTAGGACAAGCCCCAAATAACTCTAATTGTCTAAAAAACTAAAAGATTTAATAATTGAAAGAAATATAAAGGTTGTCCTTGAAAGATGAGGACTCACTAAATGTGCTGCTGAGCTGATCAAAAGTTGTACTAACCGCATGTTGAATGCTAAACGTCTGAACCTATATTATAAAACAATATAGCGCGAAGAGTATGCGGTCAGTACTTTGAATGTATTGAGTATGTGAAATGACCGAGTAGTAAAACACGGAACTGATAAATGCTAAAAATGGTGATAACTGACTTACAAGGTCATGCAACATTTGAGACTGGACTGTGGGAGATACTAATAACTGACGGAGTTTAATGTTATAATCCCATCAAAGAGGGCCCAATATACCTTGCCAGGGTATAAAGGGTGATCTGTGCTAATGTGGTACCACTAAGTTGATGTCCATAAAGGACTAAGGAGTCAGTCATAGTCTGACGGGTGACCCTTATAATCCTTCGGTGGCACGTAGTTTTGGGACTTAGAGATTGATACTAAGAAGGTCTTAGTCCTAACTAACGGATGAGCCTTCATCCTTAAATTCGCTCGGTGCTAAGTAACTATCATACCCCGAGCCTACACCCTAGACGTGGCCGGCACTCGAAAATCATTTCTAGTCCCCAAGCGAACCCTTGGTCTGGTACATCATGAAGCTTTAAGTGACGAGCTTTTAAAACAATAAACTAAATCTCAAAAGCTGTCTGAAAATACCGAGTATAAATGATAAAATTTGTCAGAACATTTAAGAAGAAAACGAAAATTACTCTCTAACTCTATCTGTCTATGAAGCCTCTACTGTTTAAAGATAGGTGTCGGGACAAGACCCATGACTACTTTAAAATACTATTAAAGCAATAAAGCTGGAGTCCTCCGAAAGCAAGGAGGCCTCACCAAAAACTGATGAAATGTGTGATCTCAACGAAGTATTTGTTGATGATCCTGAACATCTATATCTGCATCATTAAATGATGCAACGTGGAATGACGTCAATAAATGGAATGTACAGTATGTAATAAAGTTGAATGAAACAGATAACTGACTGAATGAAAGACTGTAAGTAGTTCAACTGAAGTAAAGCATGAGTAAGAAATGAAATCATTAAAACGCTTTACAAATAAATATGCAATGGTAACAACTGCTAAACATATACTTTACTTTCTTGGGGAGTTTCTCTAACCGACAACCAGCACTATGAGCCTCGTGATGATACGTCTTGCTTACGTTGCCAGAACCGCCCTATACCTTGCTAGAGAATAGGACGCAACTTAACTTATGGATCCACTAAAAGCCTTCTTGAGGCTGGTGAGTAGTCCACCAAATTTCGGTACGTTCTTATCTATGCTGGCACCGTAGTTTATGGGGTTTGAGTTATCTTAATTCTTATCCAAATCGGTGGTCAATACTACTTCCAAAACATATGCAGTAATGCTCATATAATAATACTCGTTGGGTTGAGTTAATACTCAAAAGACCCTCTTTAAGGGAAAACTGATCTTTACTTCCTGACTGAAAATGCTTCTGAAAACTATTTATGCTCTTCTTAAAATAACAATACTTTTCTCAATGCAATATAATGCATTTGGGACCCATAGGGTTCCCTTAAAACTCTTCTTAAGTGATGTTTAAAAATATACTTGGACTCACTTTAAATTCTGAAATCAATGCATGGAAAATACTTGCACAAAAGCTTTCATGAGATCTAAATAATTAGGGTTCATGTGATAATATAAGCATGAACAACAACTCAAGAATCAAAATCCATAAAGTATCATAATCTCAATAGTTAAAAAATTAGAATTTAGAATACGGAATACAAACCAAACTCAAAATCCATGGAACTTTGGGTAGAACCTTAGATTTACCTCTTTACTGACTGAATTTAGATATAGGGTGTGAAGACGATCTTAGTCCAACACTATGAATAGCCTTACATGCCTGGGAGAACAAAGTTCTTGTAGAAACTTGAAGAAGATGATAGAAATTCTAGCTTTCTCCTCTTGGATCCTTTCTATAAGTCTTTGGAATGATTATGAGAGTGTTAGGGTCAAACTAAACTAAAAAGCGCCTTATTTAGGTGTAAAATCGTCAGGGTTTAGGCTTAGGTGGCAAAAGATGGAATTAACCCCACTTAAAGCTGGCAAAACCGTCCATGAGAGGGCATCTACGGTCCGTACAAACTTCTACGGACCGTACTGTCCACTACTGGATCCTTGGGCTGAAAGTTCAAGTCTCTGATGGAGATCTACAAACAACTTCCAGGAACCATAATTCCATTTACGATCCGCATAACCCCTTTCGTAGAATGACAGCTTGGAAACTCACCTGTGTCAAGACCTAAACCACGAGTGGCATGTGTGACCCATGTTCCATTACACGACCCCTACTGGCCAGTCGTCTAACAAGCACTAAAATTATCAACTCTCTAAGGGCAGACCACGATCACCATTCCACGAGCCGTAAACCTATCCACGAGCCGTCCAGTTGGCTCGTGGAATCTCATCTGCGACTCAACATTTCCAAAATTCCAGGACACTAACTCGACTGGTTCCTGCGGCCCGTACATGGGCTCGTGGAACAAGTACACCTACAACTCTCTGCAACTTTTCAACTTCCAATTGACGTTTACAGTTCCGAGGTGTTATAGTAACACTCCCAACTGAATTTAGACTGTTAATACTATAATGCAAAAACTGATAATTTGAATAGCTCATGAATACTAATAAATTGATAATAACTAATAGATACTTTATCTGAAAGCACCTCTAAATCATAAAAACTAATAATTTGTGACATGCAATCTAAAACAACAAAGTTTTGAGTCATGAAAAATATTTATTTTTTGAGGGTTCATGAAATACTTTTTAGAAGTACCAATTTTATAGATGGAATCACATAATCAAACTATCCAAGAAGAAGAATAAAAAATATAGTGAAAATTATGCTTTCATAAGAACCCTAACTTCTATAGAATTCATTATCTGAAAAACTCGATTTTCTTTGGGACTCTATTGATGAAAAGATATCCTTTGATGAAATTCCACACACTTGGAATGGAGACCCTAGTTTGATTCCTTGAACTGAAGCTTGAAGATGAAGAATCCTAGTTCTTGCTTGAGAGGAGTTAAGACGTACTAATTCTAATCTTTGGGTGTTGGGCGTGAATTGGGGGGGGGGGGTTAGGTCAACTAAGTTCCGCTTAATCCCTCTTAGAATAGGCTAAAACGACATAGTATAAGAATTAAAAGGGTGGGAAAAGTTTAAAACAACCCCGTAGTAAAAACTATCGGCAACTTCTGCGAGGGACATCTAAGGTCCATGGATTGGACTACGGGCCGTAGATTCCTCTCGTAGAAATCAGGCCTAAATACTGGTTTCTGAAGTTTGATCTATGAGACCCATTTACGGTTCATAATTCCATTTACGAGCTGTAAATATGGGCTGTAAAAGTCAGTCAAAAATCAAGTTTCAGGACTTTGATCCACGCGGCCATCTACGACCTGTAAAAGCATCTACAACATGTGGTCCTTGCTCGTAAAACTCAGGCTAAATTTCCAATCTCCGAAGTTGATCTACGGATCCCATATACGGTTTGTGGTTCCATTTTTGGCCCGTAGATGGCGTTCGTAAATCCCAAAATTTCTGCAGGCTTAAATTTCTAGACTTACAATATCTGATTTGGACTTTAGAACTTCTGGAGTATTACAATATCTCATCCTTAGGAACATTCGTGTTTGAATGGAGTCTTAATAAGTTGAAAAGAGTAGGGAAAGATCTGCAAACCTGAAACTTAAAACTAAAATTGAAAACTAATGGATTGACTGACTCCAAACTAAAACAGGAAAGGTGGACTGATATCATGAACATGCATGCATACTTAGACATGTGAATAAATTGGAAGACATGAATCTGAATAGAGTACTATGAAGGAACTATTACTTCACGCTGGAATTGAACCGGAAGGAAAGATGTGGAGATACTTGGCCATCTTCCGCTTCCCGTGTCGCTCCTTCAACCAATTGATTCCTCCAAAGGACTTTTACTGAAGCGACTTCCTTATTTCTCAACTTACTAACTTGACGGTCAAGAATCTCGATTGGGATCTCTTCGTAAGAGAGACTTATCCTTCACACCAACACTCTCTAAAGGCACAACTGAAGTGGGATCACCAATGCATTTCATCAGCAAGGACACATGGAACACTTATGCACTCCCCATGCTGGTAAGAAAAGGGTCAACCTGGTGGTGCATCGACGTCTTGAGCGAGTGAGAGCCTTGATCCAAGGCTAGGTGCTGTCGCAATCCGCAGAAGTAGCTTCAATCGAAGGTTGCGCAACTTCCAATATATTTCAACTTTTTTGTTGATCAGGAGACACCCGGATTTGAACTGGGGAAAAAAGGATTTGCAGTCCTCTGCCTTACCTCTCGGCCATGTCGCCAAAATGCGTGCGGTTTCTGGGAATTTAAAACCTGATTTCCTCCATAAATTCTCGATCCAAATGGTAGAGGTGGTATGAAAGCCATAAGCGGAGGCATGGGTCTTTCTCACGAAGATGCGAAGCCTAGAGATGAGTCTATTCCAAATAGACTGAAAAATCTGGGGTAGGAGGCTTGATGACAGGAATGGCATTCCCCCCTTTTCTCATTTATGGTTCTGACAAGGACAACCTAAGGTAAGGTGGAGGTTAGGTGGCTCGGCTCCTATCCTATCGCCGGGTTGTTTCTTCGTGGTCGTAACAATCACTTCAAGTAGTGGAAAGAACAAAAGATATGCTCCAAGTCCTTGGGCTGTTGAACAGAATCCGACCACACCGGAATGGATGGTACAAAGTCCTCCAACTTTTCATACTTTTGGAGAACTTCCAGCCATCAAGGAGTGCCAATTCTACTGGTTAATCCAACTCATTAGGCCACATTACTGAAACGCCTCAGAATCCTGTAAGGACCAACATAACGGGCACTCAACTTTCCTTTCTTACCAAACATCATCACCCCTTTAATGGGTGAAATTTTCAGATATACCCAATCATTAATAGCAAATTCAAGCGCTCTTATCCTCACATATACATATGATTTTTGTCTACTCTGAGCCATTCTCAACCTATCTCTAATAAGTTGAACTTTCTCCACAGCCTCATGAACTAATTCAGGCCCTATCAGAGCCACTTCACCAACCTCAAACCACCCTATAGGAGATCTACACCTACTATAAAGTGCCTCAAATGGAACCATCTGAATACTGAAGTGGTAACTGTTATTATAAGCAAACATAATAAGAGGCAAGTGATCATTCCAATTACCCTTAAAGTCGATCACGCAAGCTCTCAACATATCCTCTGAATAGTCTGTTCTGCTTGACCATCTGTCTGCGGGTGAAAAACTGTACTAAGCTTAACTTGAGTACCAAGACCTTTCTGAAATTACTTCCAAAACTAAGAGGTGAACTGAGTACTCCTATCTGAGATAATGGATAGGGGAACCCCATGCAGTTTCACTAACTTTCGGATGTAAAGTCTTAGTCCTCGGCTGAATAAGAAGTCTTAACGGGTAAGAAATATTCTGACTTAGTCATTCGGTCTACTACCACCTAGATAGAATCATGTTGTCGACATGTGCGAGGCGAACTTGTGATAAAATCCATATTCAAATCCTCCCACTTCCAAGTAGGAAAACTGGTATCGTGAGTCATACCTCCTAGTTTCTCATATTCAACCTCAACTTATTGGCAATTTGGACACTTGACCATAAATTACGCGATATTATTCTTTATACCATTCCACCCATAGACTTTCCATAGGTCATGGTACATCTTAGAGTATCAAGAACTGTGAGCTTTTGTTAAAATTTGTTGCCTCAATTTGTCAACATCTTGAACACACAAATGATCCTAGTAATGAAGCACACGATCTCCCCCTTTGGAGAAAACCTTCCACAATCTTTTTAAGAATTGCTTCCTTCAATTCAATTAAGGTTGGATCATCATCCTCTTTTGTCTTAACTTTTATCATAAGAGACGATTCTGACTCATATCTGAATAATAAATCCACCATTAGCCGAATCTGCAAGGTAAACTCCCAACGAGCAAGCATGTGAACATCATGAACCAACTCCTTCTTCTCCTCCTCAACATGAGCAACACTATTCTTAGACAACCAGCTGAGAGCATCTGCCACTACATTGGCTTTACTCGAATGGTGTAAAATGCTCATGTCATTGTCTTTCAACAAGTCAAGCCATCTCCTCTTGCGAAGATTCAAGTCCTTCTGATTGAACACATATTAAAGACTTTTATGGTTCTGTAAACACAACCAGGTGAACACCATAAAGATAGTGCCTCCAAATTTTTAAGGCAAACACGACCGCTGCTAACTCAAGATCACGAGTGAGGTAATTCTTCTTATGAACTTTAAGTTGCCTGGAAGCATAAGCTATGACCTTACCATGTTGCATTAACACACAACCTAAGACAATCCTGGAAGCATCATAATAAACCACAAACCCATCTAAACCTCCTGGTAAAGTCAAAACTGGGCTGAAGTAAGTCGAGTCTTCAACTCTTGAAAACTCTTCTCACAAACTTTGGACTACTGAAATTTTATCTTCTTCTGAGTCAGTCTAGACAAAGGAGAAGCAATAGAGGATAATCCTTCAGTGAACCATCTATAGTAACCAGTTAAACCGAAGAAGCTCCTAATATCTGAAGGAGAGAGAGGTCTAGGCTAGTTCTTAACCGCATTAGTCTTTTGAGGGTCAACCTGAATGCCCTCTCCAAAGACTACATGACCAAGGAATGCTACTGATTTCAACCAAAATTCACATTTATCGAACTTATCAAACAAATGGCGGTCCTTAAGAAGTCGCAAGACAATCCTCAAATGACCTGCATGCTCATCCTTGCTCCGAGAATAAGTAAGGATGTCATCTATAAAAACTATAACGAACATATTCAAATACTGTTTGAACACCCTATCCATCAAGTCCATAAAAGTTGCTGGAGCCTTTTGTTAGTCCAAAAGACATAACAATAAATTCATAGTGGCTGTCTTGAAAATGTCACAATCTCTGACTCTGAGATGATAATAGTCTGATCTGAGGTCTATCTTTGAGAAGAAGCTGGCACCCTAAAGCTGGTCGAAAAAGTCATCAATGCTAGGAATGGGATACTTATTCTTGATTATGACCTTGTTCAACTAACGGTAATCAATACACATTTTGAGAGAATCATCTTTCATACGCACGAATAGAACTGGAGCACCCCATGGGGAGATGCTGGGTCTGATGAAACCTTTATCTAGGAGGTCCTTTAACTCCTTAAGCTCAGTTGGAGCCATTTTATAAGTTGGAATAGAGATTGGTTTTGTTTCTGGAGGAAGGTCTATTCCAAAGTCGATTTCCTGTTTGGGAGGGACTCCGGGAAGATCCTCTTGGAACACTTCAGGAAATTCACTTACCATTGGAATTGATTGAAGGGTTGGGCTTTCGAAACTGGAATTCTTAACCCAGACCAGATGGTAGATACAACCCTTAGAAATTATTTTCCTGGCCTTAAGGTAAGAGACAAACCGATCTATCGGCACTGAAATACTACCTTTCCACTCTATGACTGGTTCATTGGGAAACTAAAATTTAACGACTCTGGTTCTACAATCGACTGAGGCATAAATGGCAGAGGCGAACTCAGGATTTGAAGATGCTAGGAGCGACTCAAGGGTAAGGTTAGCAAAGCGTCTTCTTTAGACCTCCAATATTTTGAGGCCCCAATAAATTTTAATAGTATATTTTATGATTTTAATTTCACTTGAAACAATATTTAACATTACAATAAAAAAAGAAAAAAATAAACAAAAAAAGAAGGAAGAACAATCTACTTTTTATCAAGAATATTTTAGAACTTTGAATTAAACAACTCAACTCTTCATATTAATAAACAAAGTTTTACATCAACATCCAATGTGATGTATTGCAAACAAATATTAAACCTCTTAGTCACTACAAAATTTGGCATACAATTCTCTTAAACTTAAAAAATGTGAAAACTTATGGCTTAAGTAAAAACTTCAAATCGATTGGGTTGCATTAATTTAGTACCGATATAACAAAAATAGATATCCATTCATATTTGACATCAACGCGTTTTAATATTCTGAAAACGACCAATGATAGCATCGTTACTTATATTCACAAATATGTCCTCGATGTAACAAACTAAACAATCATTTAAAAATTCATCACTAATACTAGTACGCAATGCATTCTTAATATGCTTCATGGATGAGAATGCTCACTCTACAATTGTAGTAGTGACAAGTAAAATCAACATTAACCTCACAAGTAAGTACACAAGAGAATAAGTCTTTATGAGATTTGCATTACCCAGTGCTTCTGTCAAATCACCAATTTCTTTCAAATCAGAAAATGTATGATCACCACGCTGCATGTGTATTATGAAAGTATCAAGTTGATGAGTGAGATCTTGAAGCTTTGGTTCACCAAACTCATCTGGATAATAAATGGTCAATGTCATTATCTTAATTTCCTTATTAAAATTAGCAAAAACATTAGCCAAATTCAAGCTTGTCATACCAAGAAGCAAGTTACGACTCACAACATCAAAATGATATTAAACTCTTGTAGTTGCAAGTCAATAATAGCATAAAAGAGCTCAACACGTAAGTGATGTGAAGAAGTAACACTACAAGACCTACGCTTTGACTTTCCAGGAATATAAAATTCATCCACCTTAGGTATCAAAATTTCATGTTTATCACAAAATGAAGAAACTTCATTCATCAAAGATTCTTAATTATCATCTCTCAACAATTGTAGTCTTTTTTTAGTAATGTCAAGAAATACCAAGACATTTACAATATCTTGCTCCGTTCTCTGCAATGCTACACTCAGATAATTTGACATCACCAGTATTATCAACATCAAGTGAAGCAAGAAAACAAATTAAAATTCATTGATCATACTCAAGAAAGCTCCTGCTTGCAATCTATCACTGGGTTGGAACCTCCTCATTTAATTGTATCAAGCACATGAGCTATAGATGAAAATAAAACAACAAAGTTATCTAGTATTCTAAAATGAGATCCCTAACGAGTGTCACCTGACCTTTGAAGCCCTCATTCGTGATTCAAGCCTTTTCCACTTTGAACCTCACTGCTTTCTAGTAGTTGTTCCAACATTTCTGCTTGATGGTCCTGAAGTTGATCTCTACACTTAAATGATGCTCCAACAACATTCAACACATTAGCAATAATAACAAAGAGGTTGTCCACAAGCAAATGTTTTTTGGCAACAACTACAAGTGTCAATTGTAGTTAGTGAGCAAAACAGTTAATGCAATATGTTGATGAAATTTCCTGCAAAATTAAAGCTTTAAGACCATTCATCTCTCCCTGCATGTTAGTAGCCCCATCATAGCCTTGTCCACGTATTTTAGATATACTCAAAGAATGTTTCAAAAACAAAGATGATATTGTTTCCTTCAATGATTGTGCAGATGTATCACCAACACGAACAATAGTAATAACTCACTCATCCACTTTGACTTTTTTATTAACATACCGCAAAGCAAGGGCCATTTGTTCATGGTGTGATGTCCTTGGATTCATCAACTAATATTCCAAAAAAATTCTCCATCAAAGTCATCAATTATAGCTTTCATGATTTCTTGTGCACAAGCACTCATTATATCCTTTTTGAATTTTTGGAGAAGTCATCATAGCATTTTTTGGAGCAGATTTTAAAATAACACTATTCACATCCGAAAGCATTTTTCCAAGCCATTCCAAAAGATCTGAAAAAAGGCCTTTATTTTTTGAAGATTACTTTCACCATGACCTCGAAAAGACAACCCCAATTCTAAGAGGGTCCTTGCCACATCAATAGAAGCCTCTAAACGAATTCGATGCTCACTTCTTGTTTTCTCAAATTGCTTGTTAGCAACTTGAATGGATTGGGATTGATTCTAAAAAATCTAGCATCTTGTTGAAACACCTATTGTGGATGCTATTTACTTCACCAACATATAAATCAATTCGTTCCAACAATGATTCCAAGTCTTAAAATCAGTTTTCTTGAAAAAATCACCCGCATTTCCCTTTACATAGTCATTTTTATATAAATAGCAACATAAGCAAAATACAACATCTTTCTTCACACTATACTCCATCCACCTAGAATATGAACTCTTAAATCATGTCGAACAAAATCGATTCATTTTTGTTCGGAATCTAGTTTGAGGATATCCAAAAATAATCAGTTGACAAGGCCCTTGTTGAATGTAGTGTCTTCTTACTTCATCTCATATTTTAGTGCTATATTTATGAATGGATATTCTTTCTCCAGGATCCAGTTTAAGTGACTGCAAATCTAACTCATCTATAAAACATGGAGAATTGTCTCTAAAACTAGAACATGGCTGAGAAGAATTATGGTTCCTCAAAAATTTATCCATTTCAAATCACAAGAATCAACAACAAATTCCTACAAAACAAAGATTTAATCAAGAATATAAGTAAATATTACATTGTTGACAGGGGAATTGTACCCCTCTAGCCCTCCTTTCGCAACACAACAAAAGTAAAATATAATAGAGAAATCACACTGCTTACAAAAATAACATGCTTAAAAAGAACTTACCAATTTATGTAGTGACAATAGGAATAGGACTTTAATTATGCAGACTTCAATGAAGAATACTTGTACGTTGTAAGTTCGTAGGTTTTCTAGCAGTCTTATGTTTTGTTTAGAATTGTATTAAAGCTTTTAATTATTTTTAATTTCAATGAAGAAAGGGGTGGGGCCAGATGAGATAGGAAAATATGGGTGGGGCCAGATGAGGTGGCAAAAACGACATGATGTTGAGTGCTAAAGTTAAGCCTTCGACCAGTGCACCCAAATGACTTTTGTTTTTTTGGGTGCACAATTAAATATATTATCTTTTTTATAGACTATCTATACATTTATATACAATTTTTTAAAAAAAGTTATCAGGTTCATGTGGGTCCGCCTCTGATAACAAGAATATAACTGGTTCATGCCAAGAATAATATCGAAATCAGGCATGTCTAACTCTACTAGATCAAGTTGATGGTGGCTTTCTGGAAAAATTGAGACTGGGCAATTTCTGTATATCCGCTTAACTAAGACTGACTCACTAACATGGGTAGAGACTGAGAAGGGTTCTGATAGGATTTTGGGACTGACATTGAAATTTAATGCAATATAAGGAGTCACGAAAGAAAGTGTGGCCCCTGGATCTAGTAATGCATAAACATCAAGTTGAAATACACGCAACATACTTGTGACTACATTAGGGGAATCTTCATCATCCTGTTGAGTCTGCAAAGCATAGAACCTGTTCTGGTGCTGTCCGCCATCTGCACTAGGAAATGCACCCTGCTGAGTTGGGCGACCTGTTGGAGCTGCTGGAGTGTTAGGCTGAGTCTGCTGGTAAATATCCTTATATGCCACTGGGCATTCCCTCAACTTGTGGTCCGAATTGCCACATCCAACACAATTACCACTACTAGCTATACACCCTCTGAGATGGTTCTTACCTTACTGCTGATAAACCAAAAAGATATAACCACTAGTGACACTACCCTGGGACTTAGAGCTTGGTTCCTTATCCATGTTCTCCTGTATGAACTTGGGTATTGGGGAACTAGGAAAGGATGGGGTTGAACATGAAAATTATGATGAAATTGAGAGCGATTTCCACCGCCTAACTTCTATGGAGACTTGTCCACACTGTGTGTTCTAGCCTTCTTACTCCCCCTAGCACTCTCCTTGACCTTCTCTTCCTCAATCTATTGAGCATGAGTCATCAACCTAGAGATTTTCATCTGCTTGATCAACATAGCAGTTCTATACACTTTACTACGGTCTCTGAAACACCTGAAACAAACTTGCTCATATGGGCCTTGGAGTCGGTCACCATAGATGCAACATACTTGGAGAGTTGGGTAAACTTCAAGGAATACTCCTTCACCGACATGTTCCCTTGCTTCAGATTAATAAACTCCTAGACCTTGGCCTCCCTTAGCTCAAGCGGAAAGAACCTGTCTAGAAATGCAGCCACAAGCTTCTCCCAGTCCATTGGACTTGTATTAACCCCTCTGTCATCCTTCCACTGCTAGTACCAAATCTGAGCCACTTCTTTCAACTGGTAAGCGTCTAAGTATGCATTCTCCATTGGGCTGACCCCCATAATCTGTGTGATATTCTGAGCACCATCGATGAACTCCTGTGAGTCCTCCCTAGTTGTTAATCTGTGTGTGTGATATTCTAAAAACTTAGGAGGATTCATCCTAGTAAAATCCCGAACCCTAGTTGTTGTTGTATTCCCATTCGGGTTAGCCTGTGCAATAGCCTACTGATTGACTTGAGTGGTCATGGCCTGAGCTAACACTTGGAAAGCAGCTTTGGACTCAGCATGAGAGGCTTGCTCATTCAAGGGGTCTGCTGGAGTTGGTGGTGCTTGCTGACCTTCATTCCTGTTCCTTCTGACGTAAGTTCTTCTGTGAGGTATGATTCTGTTAAACGCGGAGAGCACGAATTAGAACAGAAGGAGGTTAAATAGAGTTACACTCTATCGCACAACTGAGAGCATGAAAGATGTGAAGTATTTCCTAAAGCATTTCATAGCCTCTCATTCATAAGTATGACGCGTTTTACACCCATGAACAAAACTCTACCTAAGGCGACTTTCAGACACCCTAGGATACTTGAACCTAAGGCTCTGATACTAAGTTTGTCATGATCTGAGACTACCCTTAGTCATAACACGGTGCTTACAGCCACAAGTGACCCTAATTAACTCATGTCATGACACTATGATATGTAAACAATACTTGAAAATAACTTAATGCGGAAGCTAAGCTGAAATAAACGGAGTAGTCTGAAATATAAAATTTGAATACTCAAAAGCGAGTTCATCTAAAAGCAACACAAAGCTGACATGTGTATCACAAAGCCCCTACTAAGATGAGTTACTAGGACAAGCCCACAACTAACTCTAACTATCTTAAAACTAGAAGATTTAATAATTGAAAGAAATATGAAGGTTGTCCTCGAAGGATGAGGACTTACCGAACGTGTTGCTGAGTTGATCGGAAGTCGTACTAACCGCGGGCTGGACGTTAAACGTCCGAACCTATATTATAGAACAATATAGCATGAAGAGTATGAGGTCAGTACTTGGAATGTACTGAATATGTGAAATATGCATGATAAGACTACTAAATGGAATGGAAGACCCTAGCTTGATTCCTTGAACCGAAGCTTGAAGCTAAATAACCCCAGTTCTTGCTTGAGAGGAGTTAAGATGTATTGATTCTAATCTCTGGGTATTGGATGTGAATGGGAAGATTTAGGTCGACTAAGTTTCCCTTAATCTCTGTGAGAAATATAGGGGAAAAATATTATTGAATTGTGTATTGACATTATTACATGGAGACCCTATTATAGACACTATAATTCAATCCTTTATCAAGAAGGATACTAAATATTATTCATATTCCTATTCCTATTCTAAGTAGGATTGTTTACATCTATTCCTATTCTAGCAGTCTCTCTTAGAATAGGCTAAAACGATATAGTATAGGAATTAAAAGAGTAGAAAAAGATCAAAACAACCATGAAGGAACAACTGTCGGCAGCTTCTACGAGGGCCATCTACGGTCTGTGGATTGAACTACGGGCCATAGATTCCTCTCATAGAAATTTGGCCTAAATATTGAGTTTCTGAAGTTTGATCTACAAGACTCATTTATGATCCGTAAACGTAGTCCGTAAAAGTCATACAAAAATCGAGTTCTAGTACTTTGATCCACAAGCCCATCTATGACTCGTAAAAGCATATACGACCCGTTTCTTGCTCGTCAAACTCAGGCTAAATTTCTAATCTCTGAAGTTGATCTACGGATCACATCTACGATTCGTGGTTCCATTTACGGCCCGTAGATGGCGTCGGTAAATCCCAAAATTTTTCTAGACATATGATTCTGGACTTTAGAACTTCTGGGGTGTTACACCATCTCTGCCCCAACTGTTTAGTACTTCCCTTGTGCTACCTGACACCACCCACCTGATTCTCCTCAGGTTGATTAATTTTCCATATCTGATCTGTCACTTACAATGTAAAAAGAGATGGTTGGTTGTCTTTGCCTGTTCTCCACCTGAGTAACATCTGGAGCATAGCCGGTATCCCTTTCTTTTCAAATTATCCCAGGTCAATACTGCTTCTTGGGCCACCAGCGATGTAAAGCATGCTACTTTGAAACGGAATCTTGGACTCTCCAGATCAGCATCCATGGCCAGCAGCACACTTGATTCTTGGACAAGCTCTGTTCTCTGTATACATCTCTCACAGAAAAATTGTTTATTCCTTTTTCATTCCGTACTTATCTCCAGTAGTGCCTTTGAACTGAGATAAGGTACTATATAATTCAGTTATTCCCAATTCTCAATCATTTAGAAACCTTCTGAAGGTATGCTCCGTCCCTGCTCAGACCATACTTCAGCCACTGTTGCATCTTGTTGTTGGCATAAGTTGTAGATGTCTGGATATATTTGTTTCAACGGTCCATGACCTATCCAATTCTTCTCCCAAAAATATGTGTAAGTTCACAAAAAAAACACGTTGCAAGCTTATGATAAAAAGGAAAGGAGCTTGGCTAATGACATTCTTGTGGGTTTTTAAACCAAGTTTTCAACTGATTTTGATGTTTGATTTATCTATTGTTAAGATCAGTTCATACAATCTTCAAGTTGTCCAAAATGATCTAATTTAGCTCCTGAAACTAGGTCAACAAAAATAAACAAAATTGTGGAGACTTTGTAGCTTTTACTTCCCTTCACACACTTTTTCATCCCCTGTCTGCAATTTCTCAAACCTATGCAAACTCCCTGTAATCTGTTGATCATTCTCCTATGTTAATACCAAACCCTACTGGTAAAGTGTGTTGAGTGTAAGTAGACAAGGAAGGGAAGTAAATTTTCTTTGAGATTGTACTACTTCCAAATATGAATGGTGATAAGACCTCGGTTTGATTGTAGCATAATCTCTTGTTGGTTTGAACCTACATCTAGTTCAAATAGCACTTCGGTTGTACTTCTTGAAGGGAGGATGAAAACACGTTATACACATGGTACATGATGGGATTTATCTTTTCAAAGCTTTATCAACTTTACTGTAATTAGTGCTTCCTGATGAGATATGTAACCGTCACCTTTTTTGGTTCCAAAGGTCATATGTAGCAATTTCTCATCCTATTGAACCATATTCTCAAAAGTTTTACCTTTCAAATCAAAAGAATCATATTGTGATATAGGAAAGCTTCTAGGTGTTATGACTTGTAACGAGCAAAGTTTTTGACTGTTAATTTCTATTATAAATTGATTATGCAGTAATTGTTTTGGTTCAGTTTACTATTGGTATTTATTGTCTATCTGATAGTTAGGTGATAGCCTCCTTTGTTACTTGATTGGAATGTTATAACAATGGCTACCCTTGTTTTCATTTCTCTTTCTCTATGTAGCCTTCATGGAGACACTGCTATCTACGTCGTTTAGTAGATGTAGAACTCTGGGATGACCTCTGTTGGGTTGATGTTTTACTCTTTCAATACTTTTCACTGTATGTTAGAAAAAGTAGAAAAACACTTTTACATCCGTGGTCTGAACTTTATCTTCTTGTCAGGATTTGATATTTCAAGCTTACTGGTCTCTCATTTTTACAGCTTCCGGCTCCTGTCAATAATATGGAAATGTTTGTTACAGAGTAGCCTGGGACCTAATATGCATATCAACCCAAAAGTTGGAGCAGATGGCGATATCATCTACTTCATCTATTCACTTCTTTTGAAGCCGGGATTGTTAACACTGAATGTACTAGATGTATGATCAAGAAAATTAAGATTCCAGGAATATATCATGTATAACGAGCTTATCTTTGATGTATGGTTCTCTTCCTCCCCCACCTCCTGCCCTGTTCCACCAATTTCCGCAAAAAGATTAGAGGAAAAATAAAGAAAGAAATGGATATAATCCAGTGTTGGAGTTGAATTTCAAATTTTAGTAGCTTCTTTTATTGTTACTGCGTATGTTGCTCCTGCAATGCTAGATGGTATAATACTTGGCAGGAATGTACAGTTTGAGCATGATTTCTCCACCTGGTTGTAAAGGTATACTCAAAAACTGAAGAATTGGGAAACAAAGTGCTATTTTTAAGAGGTAATAAATACTATAGGGACTTCAAAATTTGATGAAGTTATTAAGATGAAAGAGAATGTGACTGGGCACACGGGAGAAACAGACTTGTTGTACACTTTCAATTCATTAATATTTTGTTAAAAGAGAGAAAGAAACGTAAGTCGTTTGGTAGAGTGTATTAGTAGTACCTTGTATGGTATGCTTTTTTATGCTATGTATTGAGGAGTGTATTACTAATAACATGGATTTAAAGGTATTAGCAATGCAAAGGGATTTAATACATGTATTAGCATGGTTAAAGACCCTATTGGCCCTCAAAAGCCCTTTTACATTTTTTCCATCATAATTGTGGAGGATATTTTTGTAAATAAATATTTTTATGCAATGCATACTATTTTTAATATATTAAAGAAATAATATATGCATAACTAATACACTCTATTGAGCACTATTTTATACACTCTATTAAACGACTAAGTATATTATTTCATGTTTTCTCCTTTCCAAAACGAAATGTATTATGGTTTTGTAGAGAATATGTTGTAAATAAAAAAAAAATGATACATATGTTAATGGTTAATCGAAATTTAGCTTGCTCGTGCAATGTGCTCCTCCAATGAAGTTCTTCAAGTGTTGTTGAGAGTCATCATCAATAAAATTATGAAATTGTTCCTCAGTCTTGAGCATGGTGTAAGTGCACACATCCATCTTGAAGGACGTAACATTCACACAGGGTGTCACAATAACATTTACATAGTGAATCTCCTTATTCATGTTCGCAAACACATTAATCTCCTCAGGCAGAGTAACTGCTTGCGCAACAGCTACAACTACAACAGTTGCTGCTACAAATGCAAGTTGGATGGACCGATGGAGTGCTTGTTGAGAATTTTAAAAAACATGCCTTAAAATAACTTTTTGGGAATTTTACAAACAAATATGAACACTTTCAAAAAAGAATTAATAGCAAGGGTGATATAGGAAATTTTTTAATTAATATTTTTCTTGATTTAGTAAGTTAAATAACGAATATGAGACAACAATTTTTAACAAAATAATCAATTAATATGAATGGAGAGAGTATTATTATTTTTAAAATAATTTTATGGGACTTATACCTAAGTTTATTGATTGATGTGCGACGTCATACAAATTTTGAATGTCACCCACATTTTGATAACGTTCAATTTCCAGTACAACTATTTAACCGTTATGTACAACCATAACTTTCCTACCATCAAGAACAATGGGGGATTTCAATGGGGGTTTTAATCCAAGAATCCAACTGACTATTCTCCTTCCCTATCTCTCAATCTACCCACTAACCACAACACAACTGTATACGAAATCCGCACTAAATTCAACCTTCCTCCAGGGATTTTACCGCTGATGGAAGATTTGAAGTTTTACTGCAGAAGCCTTGTTATGTGGAGTTTGAATATTTGGCTTATTACGCTGTGAAGGTTACTGGGAAGTTGAGTCTTGGGTCGATTATTAATTTAGAAGGAATTGAAGTTAAGAGATTCTTGTTGTGGTTGAATGTGAATGAGATCCGTGTGGATTTGCCATCGTCTGGTAATATTTACTTTCAAGTTGGGTTTATTAACAACAAGCTTGATATCAAACAATTTGAAACTCTCCATTCTTGCCGGGACAATGCGTTGACATTGTGTGGAGGAGGAACATCTCTGCTACAGGCGATGTTCAATTTCCATTCTGTTTGATTCTAAAATTGTATTAAGATATACTTGATCAAGTTGGCATAAACAACCTTTATGAATTTTTACCACTTATATCAACATGGTTCTTCTCTTCACTAAGTTTTAATATTGATATTGTTGTGTAAAATGTGAGTGAGCCCTTCATGGAATAAATAATTTTGTAAGGGAATTGAAAAATTGTTGTGTCGCATACCAACACTTGCAATAGTCTGGCAAGATTGTGTATATGGTTCTATACTAAAACACTGGCACCTATAATGCACAGATTCCTAGAAGCAAAAATTTAGATCTTCAAAGGGCAATAAGGAAAAGGAAAAATTGGACTTGAGGGGTTTGGAAGCAAAGAGGTTGGAAGGAAAGTAAAAACAATCTTTTATGGGTTCCTCTATAGAGGTGTTCTTAAGAAGAAGGGGAAATGAGGTCGGAAGGATAGTAAAAACAATCTTTTTGTTGATTAAATGGTTCCTTTAGAACATTGGGAAAAAACATTTCATTTAATCCTTCCTCACAACTTCTTCTCTACTATTATGTTGGTCAAGTGGAACAACTTCTACAGCTTGCAAAATCATGTTGGAAATCTAGCTCACATATATGGTCAAATCAAATTAGTCTAAAGGTTTTAGGTTAAGCTGAACTAGAACAGACTACTTGGAGTCTATTAGTAGTAGTAGTTAGTAATCACTTAGTTTCTTTATCAATGTGTGATACTATTTGTATTTGTATTTGTTTTGTATCTTGTTATTTTGCTATCACATTTTCCCTGCTTCGATAACTTCTCTTTACAACTTCGCTACCTCACAAAGGTAGGGGTAAGGTTTGTGCACAACCTACTTTCCCCAAACCTCATTTGTGAGACTACACAGAGGCCTGATCATGTTGTTGTTGTTTCTGTATATGGGCAAATTAAACATATCAAATTGAAATATTTTGAGAAATAACTCCTGAGGAAACCCTGATTATAATAATAACATTTACATATGTTAATTTCATTGTCAAACCATGTCACTGATTAATTTTCTAGGTTTGGTGGTAATTAGTGTTGTAGCGTCTAGTTAATTTCCTTGTTCAGCTGCATTGATTTGTTCCCCATGAATGCTCATGTATTTCCAGTTGTTGCAAGTCTTTATTCTATTGGTGAAAGGATGACCCCTATGCAACTATATATTGTTTCCATAGCAAGATCAGGAGAAATTGTTTTCTCCAGATTCTAATATTTACTCATGGACTCTTGGTTTACTCAGTGCTTCTTTTCTTGTCTCTCTGACTGGCTTTGACAGAGCTCCAATTCTACTGCTCAAACTTAGCAACAAAAGATAAATAAGGAATAGGAGAATTTGTTATCTGGATGCTTCCTCCATTTCTAGGTTTTACTCATCATTTCTGTTTTACTTTCTTAATTCACAACTTGCCTCAACAGAATGCCAATTTGCTGAGAACTTTATTGAGAAGAAAGGACATGTAGCGACACAGGCTATTTCCCTTAGCTAATGTTAACTAAAGATAAAAATGATGGTAGCCTTCTCAGAAAATTACTCTCTATCTGGTTGGATGAAGCCATTACTCAACAACATTATTATCAAGGTTGGCAAACTTGATTCTAGCTAATTTCGTCTCAAATGATGTTTCGAGCAGTGGCGGAGCCAGGAATTTCACAAAGGGTGTCCAATAAATCCAGAAATAGCACAATAAAAGCTCTTTTAAAAAATTAGAACTAGTGATATTCGAACACACGAGCACAACCTCATTCCAAGGAGGTGAAACCACTGGGCTACAATAGCTTATTGTTTTAAGGGTGTCCAAAATATGTTATTTAATCAGTTCGTGTATCATTTTACTTGTATATACGGTATTTTTTTCCGACGAAGGGTGTCACCCTGACTACCATGTGGCTACGCCACTGGTTTCGGGATACCGTTGCTTGAAATTTTGGGTAATTGTAGACATTTAACAGGTTAGCACTTCTATTGATATTAGATATGAAAATCACTACAATAGGTCATCATACAGTCCTTGAATGTCAGTCGTTGGTGCCTTTATTCACCCGTAAAAGAAGCTGGCTGTTATACTGATGAAGTTACTGTCTTAACTCTTAAACATATTATTTTCTAATGACCTATATCTGAAGAAATTACAGGAAAATGCATAGGATTTAATTGTTTTTCTCGATAAATTAAATGCGTAGGACTAAAATTGAATAACAGTTGTAGAGTTAGAGCCCGTTTGGATTGACTCAAAAAAGTAGCTTTTAAGTCAAAAATAAAAAGTCAAACTTAAATGACTTTTAGTCAAAAATAAAAAGTAGGGGGAGGCCTACTTTTGGTTTTTGACTTATTTTAAGTCATTTTAAACTTATTTTAAGTTAAACCGCTTCTTAAGAAAAAAGTACCCTTGAAAAGACTAAAGGAACAGGGGAATGACTACCTGTAATAAAGCACAGGCTAATACGAGCCGACCAGAAGAAGCAAGGCTTAGATTACCTGATCCTAGATACAATCTACCTAGAGATGAAGAGCCACTTGACTGTAAGGAAAGGGGGCCCTTGGGCCACTTGCCTCACCTTTTTTTTTGCACCTATCCTTCTAAACCACCCCATTCATCCAAAAGAGAAGGGAAGGGGCCTATGTATTTGTATGACCCCTGCAGATTTCACCCTATCTATACCCGGAGCCACTCCCCTAGCGGTCCTACCACCACGCCGTAGAATGGGAGCTCGTGTGGAACCTTTTATTCTGGCAACAAATAGTAGCATGCAAAGGGTTAAGTTATTCATTTCTCAAGTAGAGCTAGCTAGGAGTAGTTCCTCAATAGAAGGTGCTTTACTTCTTAACTTCTAAGCCTTGAGCTCTACTACAAAGGTACCTTTCATTTTCTTATTAGTTACTTGGCTTATAGGTATGGGTAGGTGCTTTAGTGGGATTGTCGATAAGCAAGACCTTGCAATTCCTTTTTCTTGTTGGTTTCAATAGTATGGGAAATCAGGGGTCGAGTCTCGGGCGAGCGAATCTTCTTTCCGGTCGAGCTTAGACCTATCTTCCTTCCTTCCATAAAGAAAGGGGTTGCGAGTCTTGCCAGTTCGAAAGTGCCTTCGACGGAAGTCCTCTTCACCTTGCCAAACACTTCCTAACTTATTTTAAGTCATTTTTTACTTATTTTAAGTTTTTTTAATATATGCCAAACAATTTTTAAAAGTAAGTTTCTATATATTAACAGGTATACTATAACAACTGTATAGTCCCCCAAAAATAATAAACAAATGACAAATAAAAGGAAGCAAATCTACAACATCAAAAATATCTTCTGCTTTTATTAAACATTCCTGTTTACACCAAAATAATAAGCGACTAAGCATTTCATTTTCAACTTCTAGATGTTGTGGTGCTTGTCCTCAAAACTCCTTTGATTTATCTCTTTCCAAACAGTGCACCATATACATATTGGGAAATCCTCTGCCTCTCCATTTGGTTGGTCAAATAATCATCCGTCATGACTTGAGACTACCTCCCTGAGTTGTAACACGGTTCTTAGAGCAACAAGTAACCCAAACTAACCCATGGCCTATCATGACACTATTATTTATGTAAACAATAACTTTACTGAATGCGGAAGCTAAACTGAAATAACCGAGTGGTCTGAAATATAAAAATTAAATACTCAAAAATGAGTTCATCTGAAAACAACACAAGTTGACATGTCTATCTGAAAGCCTTTACTAATATAAGGTTCTAGGACAAGCCCCCAACTAACTCTAATTATCTGAAAACTAAAAGATTTAATAATCAAAAGAAATATAAAGGTTGTCCTCGAAAGATGAGGACTCACCAAATGTGCTATTGAGTTGATAGGAAGTCGTACTAATCGCGGGTTGAATTCTAAACGTACGAACCTATATTATAAAACAATATAACGCAAAGAGTATGTGGTCAGTACTTTGAATGTATTGAGTATGTGAAATAACTGAGTAGTAAAACATGTAACTAATAAATGTTGAAAATTGGATAGCTGACTATAAGGTCATGCAACATCTAAGACTGGACTGTGGGAGATACTAATTGTCACGCCCCGAGCTACCCCCAGGATGCGGACACGGGACCTAGGATCATGAGTGACCCCAAGGTAACCCTGCTGGCATAACATAAGCATACTTAAAGAGAACTGATTCAATAAACACTGTGTGGAAGCTAATCATAAGATAAATCTGAAATGATGGGGAATACCCGTACTACATCTGAACATATAAATGCGGAGAGTTTAACAACAACTGAAAAGTCAAACTCAAATACTAAAGTTGATTCTAACTATGTCTAAAATAAAGCCTCTAACTGACTAGAAATGCTGGGACATGCCCCAGCTAAATCTAGCAAAAACTGAAACTAAGACTAAAAGCAAAGGAACCATGTATGTTGTCCTCGGAGAATGAGGACTCACCACTAATACTGCTGAGCTAAAGATCGGGAACCGATCTATGCGTGATCTTGAATCTGAGAATCTGAACCTACATCACGAGAAGATGTAGCGCAGAGTATGCGTCAGTACTTGAAAGGTACTGAGCATGCAGGATAGAGTAAAGCTGAACAATAATCATAACTGAACAAAGCAATAAGAGCAATGATATATTCTGAACTGAATGTAAATACTGAGATATACTGAAATACTGAGCTAACTGAATGCAATGACCAAGTACATGATATGCTGAGTCTGAATACAGAACTGTAACTGATAACCTGGTCATTGCACTAGAATCTGACTGTACTGTGGGAGCTACTAATAACCGACATAAAACCACATGAGCTAAATGTAGAGTGCGATGTATACGCCCCATCGAGAGGACCCAATATACCCTGCCAGAGGTATAAAGGCATGACTGGCGTGATCACTAAAATGATGCCCACAAAGGGGACTTACAACCTACGGGGTACGTAGTTCTAGGACTATGAGGGTACGCGGGAATCCTAGTCCACTCGGTATTAAGCTACTCCCAATTGATTATGAAATTAACAGATTATGACTGAATGTTGTAAAACATGGATAACTCGTTGTTCTGACATGCATACTCTAAGAATGCATTAATTATATCTGATAATATGACATTCGTAAACTGAAGCATGTATATAACTGAAATAGCTGGGCTAGCATGTGTAATTCATGAACTAAATGAACTACATAGCTAGGGTTCTGAATTTCATGCAAGAAACTGAGCAACAAGATGATAATCTGATTTGGATCATTCTAACAGCTAAAACCCAACAATTTCTAACATTCAAGAAACCCTAGGTCTAGATAATATCAAGGGAATCAAGATTCTAACTGAATTCTAGGGACCTAATGGGCGAAAGAAATCCACTAGTGAAATCCCACATTCCTGGTGATGAATTCCATGGAGAAATATTTTGATTTCGGGGCTGGAACTGAAGAAAACTCACTGCGTTCTTGGACTAGGACTGGTCGACTCTTTCTCCTCTTTTGCTCTGAGTTTGCTAAATTTTGGAGAATGAATTGACTAGGGTAAGTTCTAATTAAGTTACTAGGCTTAAACTAACCAAAACTACGTAGTGTAGGGGTCAAACGACATAGTTTAGGGGTCCAACGCATAAGGAAAAGACCAAAAGACCCCTAACTTAACTGCTGTCGGATCAACCGACAGACTGTGGCTGGATCGCCGGTCCGTGCTGGTCGTCTGTCGACTGGCGTCTAGGGCTTGGACCTGAAGGCCACGATCCACAGACCGTGGTCTAACCTACGGTCCTGGCCGTGGGTCATGTCTTGGCTGAATTTTCTGGAGTTCTAGGCTAGAAATCTGGGGTCCGACCTATGGCCCTGGACCACGGACCGTGGTCTGACCTACGGTCCGTAGGTTCTGGCGTAGGTCTGGACTTAGAATAATTTTTCTGGGCTTTTCTGGGAGGGGCTCCAGGTGGTGAACCATGGACCACCAGGACGGACCGTGGGTCACCCTACGGTCCGTAGGTGGTGCCCATAGGTGGCACCTGTAGCTTCTCAAATCTGCAATCTGGTCTTTCTAGGATACGGGGTGTTACATTATCTCCCCCCTGGGAACATTCGTCTTCGAATGAAGACTAAACTAGCTGAATATGGAGGGAAAGAGCTGCAAACCCTACTACTAATTTCTGAAAACTGATTTCTAACTGAACTGAGTTCCATGGACATGCAAATACGCTGAAAATACAGGTACAAATTGAAGGAACATGATACTAAGACTGAATCTGTGCATGAATGACTGAAAAACTGAAGAGGAACTATTACCTCAAGCTGGAATGGAATCGAAAGGAAAGAGATGAGGATACTTGGCCTTCATGACTGCTTCTGCTTCCCAAGTAGCTCCTTCTACGGACTGACTCCTCCACAAAACCTTAACTGAAGCGACTTCTTTGTTCTCAACCTTCTAACCTGACGATCAAGAATCTCAACTGGCACATCCTCATAAGTGAGTCTATCTTTCACAGCCACACTCTCTAAAGGTACTATGGATGCTGGATCACCCACACATTTCTTCAACAACAAAACGTGAAAGACCGGATGCACTGCTGCTAGTTCTGCTGGCAACTCTAACTCGTAGGCCACTTTACCAACCCTTTTCAAGACCTTGTAAGGGCCTACATATCTAGGACTGAGCTTTCCTTTCTTGCCAAACCTCATCACCCCCTTCATAGGTGACACTTTCAGGAAAACCCAATCATCAACTTGGAACTCTAAGTCCCTTCTCCTTACATCTGCATAAGACTTCTGACGACTCTGGGTTGTCTTAAGTCTATCTCTAATGAACTGCACTTTTTCCATAGCATCATGAACCGAATCTAGTCCTATCAAGGCTGCTTCACCTACTTCAAACCAACCAACTGGAGATCTATATCTACGCCCATACAATGCCTCATAAGGGGCCATCTGAATGCTGGAATGGTAGCTATTATTATAGGCGAACTTTATAAGAGGAAGGTGATCATCCCAACTACCCTTGAAGTCGATCACACAAGCTCTCAACATATCCTCTCAGGTCTGAATGGTATGCTCTTCCTGACTATCCGTCTGCGGATGAAACGCTGTGCTAAGATTAACCTGAGTACCAAGACCTTTCTGAAATGACTTCCAGAAATGAGAGGTAAACTGATGACCTCTATCTGAGATGATAGACAAAGGAACCCCATGCAACCTGACTATCTCATTAATTTAAAGCTTGGCGTAGTCCTCCGTCGAGTCTGTAGTCTTAACAACCAAAAGCGTGCAGACTTAGTAAATCTGTCTACTATCACCCAAATGGAGACATGCTATCTGCGAGTACGAGGTAAACTTGTAATGTAGTCCATGTTGAGCACTTCCTACTTCCAAGTAGGAATGTTGATCTCTTGAGTCATACCCCCTGGTTTCTGATGTTCTACCTTCACTTGTTGACAATTGGGGCACTTAGCCACAAAACCTACTATATCCCTCTTCATGCCATTCCACCAAAAGACTTCTCGCAGATCACGGTACATCTTAGTGGTGCCTGGATGAATAGAATACCTGGAGTTATGGGATTCTGCAAGAATCTGCTGTCTCAACTCACCCACCTTAGGAACACATAATCGACCCTGATAGCGAAGCACACCATCTCCCCGTTGGGAGAATACCTCAACTCTCTGCTGGTGGACTGCACCCTTTAGTTTAAGTAATATCGGATCACTGTCTTGCTTTTCCTTAACCTCCGCTACCAGTGAAGATTCTGACCCATTCTGAACTGTTACACCATCATCTGACATGCTCATAAGGCGAACTCCCAAGCAAGCAAGCCTGTGAACATCCTTTGCTAGTTATTTTCTTTCTTCCTCAACATGTGCTACACTACCCATAGATAGTCTGCTAAGGGAATCTGCTACTACATTGGCCTTACCAGGATGGTAAAGCACATTCATGTCATAATCCTTGAGGAACTCAAGCCATCTCCTCTGGCGAAGATTCAACTCTTTCTGGGTGAACACATACTGA
>JAJONR010008716.1:0-30648 GCA_029582245.1 Solanum etuberosum | reverse complement strand
GTATATTATTATTTCTTCTATTTAGATTATACGTTTGAAAGAAATATTGAAAATAAAATTGATTATATTTTTTGATGATTTTAATATTCGAGTATTAGAAAGAAAGAAAAAATAAATCATGAATTTGGTGGGCATTTGACCATATATAATTAGAAATTAAATATTTTTCATCTTACTAGAATTTTTTAAAATCAAAGTTGTGTTTTGTTATATTTTTTTCACAAATGAGACAAATTTTATTTGAAATTCTAAACATGGATATTTAATTTAAATTTTTCATAGTCAAATTTTTAAATTTAGTAAAAATTATTTCAAAAAAAAGACGGGTGATATAGTTTATTTCTCCGCGCGAAGCGCGGATAAGTTCACTAGTAGTAACATAAAATCGAAGGACCCAAAACTACAATTACTAGTATGGACAAATGACAACACAACACACTATTACTATACCTATTAACTTTCTATTCTAATTTGTAACCTCCACAATCAATCTTTTATGTAAGATTATGTCCTTGGTAAATTAGAATGATGTATATCTTATCTAATCACACGTTTCTCAATACTTCTTCTATCTATTTTATCTCTCGTAATTCATAGCCAACTTCTCACACCTTCACAAAAAGACATTAACATATCCTCTTCGCATATCCAAAATCATCTCAATCTCGCTTTCACGTTTAATCCTTTTTCAATTTATTTTTCTAAGAAAGAAAAGCTCATATGATTAAGTGAAAAAGAAAGAGAGTGAAGAGCAGAGAGACGTTAGTGGAAGAGGAACTGAAAGGGAAAGGCGGGCGACCTTTGCTGACCCTTCAAGTCTCTCCCTCCCTGCATGTCCCCTTTTCCATTTTTTAACTGTTTTATACTTTACGCTTCTCTCTCTCTCCAACTCCACCGGTGATACAACTTTCCGGTACCGGAAAATTCAACAAACTTCCTTAATATTTCTCTATCACAAATTTGAAAACAGACCCACAAACACTGCAGCTTACTAGCTTTAGTTTATGTCTTTTAACTCTTGTTTTCAAGATTCTTCCTTTACTCTTACTATTGAGCTTTTTCATACTTGGGTTTTTCTAAAGACTTCATTTTTAGCTTAAAAAAACTTTTTTTTGGGTTTTGCGTATGAAGTATTAAGAGGAAGATTATGCTGTATTAGGGCTTGATTAGACGTAAGGGGTTTAGGAATGGAGTCGAAGATTTGCATGAATGGACTGTGTGGAGCAACTTCTTCAATTGAGTGGAAAAAAGGGTGGCCTTTGCGATCTGGTGAATTTGCCAGCCTCTGTGATAAGTGCGGGTAATTCAATTCAGATCTCACTCTCTCTTTATACTTAATTGCTGTATGTTTGTAAATTCAGTTTTGTTGTTCTTTTTGTTTGTAGAAACTGGTTTGCCTAGTACTCACTCTGTTTGATCGTTTGATATGATAACATTACTATTAAGGATGTCAAACAGTGATTTTTAGATATTTTTATTGTAAAAATGTTGTGACTTATATACTCTTTGTGTAGATTTTGAATTTGTTAATTTTATTCGAGAAAAGATTAACGAACGAATGTCCTACTAATTGAGATGGTTTGAAATTTGTTTATTGAGCTGGTTATTCTTTTGAAACGGAAGGAGTATGTACAATCTGAATAGTTTCTGTGTTTATGTTAAGGTTATTGTGTTGGTAAATACTGTAGCAGCTCAGAGAATTATCCTTTTTGTTTTGCTGAAAGATATTCGTTAAATCGTGTTCTTTTTCTGACTGTTCTTTAATTTGACAAAACAATTACTTTACCTTTTCAAATTAGAGATTGCATATTCAATTTGAGAGAATTAAATATATTGGGAAGATATGTTACTAGTCCAGTTCATGCACCAAGTAATGGTTGCCCAAACTGACTCTAGTTCTGGAAAGATTAAAAATCCTGCAAGATCAAAATATGGGAAAGATAATCCTTCTTCTTTCTGTTTCACTTGTTGTCTTTTAGGAAGTCGGTGCAGATTAACCTGCTTGACTTCTTTTAAGGATTTGCATTATCTATGTGGTTCTTGCTGTGTCATAGAGGTTTTTTTGGCCGAGATCAGTAGCATGGGCTTGTAATCTAAGTGAGGCAGTTGAAGTGATGGGAAAAAAGTAGTGAGGGGATAACTTTTTGTTTTTCTTCCAGAATTGTCTATTTGGTTCCATGTTAAAGTTACTGTGGAGCAACTGTCTTTTTTGCTCTTTTGGCCTTTATATGAAATAGAGATTGCATGCAGTGATTTCACTTACAGTAAATAATTCAGTGCTGATGGAATGAAACTATTTTATTATTAATATTTTGTATTTTTTTTCCTTATGTTTCGTTTTGTTTGTTTGTTTTACTTCTTCTGTTATTTTTCTGTTTGTCTTGTGTTTCTTGGCCAGGATAGATGACTGGTAGTTAAATTCATGATAAACTTGTATCTTTTGCAATCTACCACCTGCATTGCCCAAAGGAAAAACATTCACTTTAACTTTGGTATAAAATGTAGCTAACAGTAGTTCCACCAGAAACTGAAAACTCAAAAACTGATGCAGAGTCTTAGGGCATCCAGTTTGAGAAATTATATCCAGAGAACACTTCTAGTATAGACACATTTAAATAAAAAATTATTGATGCCAATTGACGCCAAAGCAATTCCTGGAATAGTTGATGTGAGCACAAGCTGAATCGGACACCACTATTATAAAAAAAAAATTAAAAATTCAATGGCGATGTATTGGAATATGGTGGTAACGGATTAGAATTAAGGACCACATGGTTGTACAACCGTACCACTGACTCAGGAGCCTACCTGTCCATTAATGAGCAAGATTCTCTTCAGTATTGAGTGGAAAAATCACAAACCACAGACATTGGTGGGTCGAATGGAAACTTCTGATCCCTTTTTTCTTAAAAAAGTTAAGATGGTTCGAGGACCCACTTGCGCTAGCATATGTTAACTAATCCATCAGCACATATATCACATAGTTCTCGGTAATTCTGACCATCATGGCTTAGGCAGACTGCAGATGGGATGAATTGACCTAGTGCACCTACTGGGGAGCAAGCTTCGATTCCTAAGGTTTTCAGTCTAACTCTTCGACTGGTAGGCTTCCCCCTTGTCGGCCTTCTATAGTGTTCACTCTTTTCTTGCCCAATTCATGCAGGCACTGGGTTACTATAGTCTCATGACTTATTTTGTACATTCTATTCTTGTTAATATGAGATCAGTTTTTCTTCCCAAATGTCAACCCACTTAGAGTAGATGACCATCATTTAGCAATCTCTGGTTGCCTTTCTCTGAGTGTACTGAGTTATCTCAAATGCAATGGTAGATTATCTCTTAAGCCTAAAAGGTCTATTGACCAAGTTCTCTTTGCTTGAATGGTGGAGAGTATAGCATTTAACAAAATAGTCCTTTATGCTGATGACGCCAGAATCATACTAACTAAATACTTAGAAATAAGTACATTGAAAGTAATTGAATTTGGAAACTTGGAGGAATAAAAGAATTTACCTTAAGTTTTAATACAAAATTCTGGCAAGCTGAGTACTGTCAAATTGGTGAAAGGTTAGATTTCTCAACATTATACTTAGAAATATTGGTGGCTGCTAAAAGTGGGATGAATTTAAACACGTATTAATTGCCTCAAGTTAGGTGTAGGACTTCTCATCAATTATTTTTATGAAGGGTTAATATATCTCATAAAATGAAATATATATATTGGTCTACAATTTGTCATGTGAAGTTTGTATTTACCATCTTGTGAGTTGTGACCTAACTTCACTCAGATTTTCCTGAGAATTAGATCACTAACTCTCGATGACATAACATGGGATTTGGATTTACTCCAGGACTGCTTATGAACAACTAGTCTTCTGTGATTTATTCCACTCGGAGGACACTGGTTGGAGGGAGTGTATTTCATGTGGCAAGGTTAGCTCCAGAATAGTATTTCTGTTTCATAGTACAATCTAATTCTCTGCAGAGCCACTTACCTTTTAAACTAATTTTGGTATTCGCAGCGTCTTCATTGCGGATGTATTGCTTCTAGCTCTTTGCTAGAGCTGCTCGATAGCGGGGGCATTAATTGTACCAGCTGTGTGAGGAGCTGTCAGCAACATGCTGTGAGATAAATTTTATGCATTCATGTGAACTTTTGTACTGTGACACACAAATGAATTGTAATTACTGAAGTTGGCTTGCTAGCTCTCCTTGGATTGTAATTTAACTATTTAAGTAGTAGTCCATAAAACATTTGAATAACATAGTAACTCTAATAACTTGTGGACATTGCTCCTATTGATTTTATCCAAAAAAATCACATCTAAGGAAAAATCCCAGCAAATTGCACTCGGGCTTGCCATCTGTTTATCTGTTCTATTTCCTGATTGTTCTCTAACATTGTTCTGGAGTAGGATGCCCTATTTCTATTTGTAATGTAGTTAAGCAAGTCTAGTTTTTAATATGCAAGTATTTTTTTCATTGAAAGTGACAGATTGAAGTTGCTAGACTTGTCATTGTTTCTTAGGGTTTTTGCTATTAGAAATTTAGGAACTATAATTGCATCCTGCATCATGTTCTTTCATTTTCCTGCAGACCCCAAATCATGAGAAGCCCAAAGCTTTTGGAACTTCTATCTCAAACAGTGTTGGTGAAACAGCTTCCACTTCTTTGGGCAGTCAGATAAATGGTTCAGAACCAAATAAAAGAGAGGGTTCTGACAGTATTGATCCAGCACTTCTGCTCCTACACCAGAATGAGAACACCAATAGGCCTATAGGCCAAATAAAAATGGAAGAAGCCTTCCATCCTGCTGGAGAATCTGGAAGCACTTTTTCATCAAATTTGTGTCAGGCTTCGGTGGAGTCCTCTAAAAATGCCAAACTGGATTCATATAATGGATACAAAGGAGTTATAGAGATTCATGGATCAACGGTGCAAACAAATTTAAGCATAGCTCTGTCTGCACCTTCACCAAACTCAAAGCTCTTTCCTACTACATTGGATGAGGGGGACCTGAACAAGACAATTTCTTCTTTGCAGCAAGGGTCTAGATCTCGAAATCTATTGCCCAAACCCCCAAAATCTACCTCTGCTTTGGGACCGGAGACGAATGCTGGCATAATTTCACAGATTCGTGTTGCCAGACCACCGGTTGAAGGTCGGATTAAGAATCAGCTGCTTCCACGCTATTGGCCAAGGATAACAGACCAGGAGTTGCAGCAAATATCTGGAGAGTATCCATCATGAGTTCTTAAATTAGATTCATTGTTGTTGACCTATTTCATACATGATTTCCTTGACAATGTGTTTTCAAGCTCAAATTCCACCATCATACCATTATTTGAGAAGGTCCTGAGTGCAAGTGATGCAGGTCGAATTGGCCGTTTGGTGCTTCCTAAAGCGTGTGCTGAAGTAAGTTTCTGACTTCCGCATTTGTTTCATCCTCCTCATTTTTACACATTCCTCTCTACAGACTTTTTTGCCCACCAAAGTAGAGGCCTAGTCTTCCTTTACCTTTGTCCTCGTGGTGACACCAGCAATTTCTTTAAATTTAACTATTTTCATTGTTCAGGCATATTTCCCACCAATTTCTCAACCAGAAGGCCTTCCTCTGCGGATTCAAGATGTGAAGGGCAAAGAATGGGTATTCCAGTTCAGATTTTGGCCAAACAACAACAGCAGGATGTATGTTCTCGAGGGTGTGACCCCTTGCATACAATCTATGCAATTACAAGCCGGAGATACAGGTAATGAAGTTTCATCCTTTGTAGTGAGCCATAAAGCCTGTTATATTCAGATTACCTTGTTAACATCAAGCAGTAATCATTTTCCTAGACTTGATAAGATTGTCTTTTTATTCATGAGATGAAATCTCCTGTTCATGACATTCTAAGATTCACCTTATGATTAAGACATTTTAGTTCTTTTACAAGTAGGGGTGGCAAATGGGTTGAGTCAATAAATAGGTCATTACCCAAGTCCCAACCTGCCCAATGTTAACTTGGACTAAGATGGGCTAAATAGTGGGTCATTAGCCCCCCTCTCCCTCCCCCTCCCCAAAATAAAATAAAAGAACTTGATCCATCCTCCTCCTTTTTTTTCCAATAAATAAGTTTGCATTCTAGTAAGAAACAGTTTTTGTAGAAAGTTTCGTTATTCTGACATGTTTGATATTTTAGCTTACATTCTTAACCTTGAATTAAGTCTTTCTCCATTCCTGTGGGTTATGGTAGACATCTATGTATGGTTATATTTGGGCAGCTTGTCTAAGACAGGTTAAAGTTTAGTTCATCAGTGAAATATCTCATGCCCAACCTGATAAGTTTTGGGCATGTTATAAATAATTGGGTCAATTTTATTTTTTTGGTAACTATGGAAATTTTATTACCAAAGTGAGAACTCACGCTCAAGTAACAAAAAACAAACAGTCCCAGTTCTGAGTGAACACCCTTACTCCTTTACTACCTATCTAGCTCTAGCAAGGATAGAAATTAAGCTTGGACAAAACTCTAGCTAATTTAGGCTTCTTGGAAACACAGTTGTATATATCTTGGATTATCAATCTCACAATTGTAGACAACGTTCGTTTCTTTCTTTGAAATATGACTTGGTTCCGCTCCTGCCACACTTGATATATACATCCAGCTAAGGCCATTCGATAAATGATAGAGTGAGCTCCATTTGTTCCACAATGACGTTCCATCCATACACGCTCCGTTGGCCAGTCCCAACTAGGTCTTATGATTCCCTGCCATTTTAGTAGTTGTCCCCATATATCAGCTGCTACTGGACAGAGAAAGAATAGATGCCCAAGAGTTTCATCAGCCCCTTCACACAGCTTACATCGTGGTTCCACATCGAGCCCCCATTTGATCAACCTATCTTTCGTGTATACCTTGCCATTAGCTACCAAGTACGCCATAAACACCCATTTCGGAGGGGCTGGATTACTACACACAAGCTTCCTCCAACTCACTCTAGGCAAAGTACCCATAAACTTTAAGTATATATGGCGTATCGAGAACTTTCCTACTCCCATTTCTTCGGATACATTCATTCCAGCATCTTTCATAATATATGTGGCAGCTTTGAGGATTTTCCTAACCAGCCACGATGCTTGGTTAGCTAGTGTAGCACCTACTGTTTCTCCCTTTATGTAGTATAAATGAACCCATCGAACCCACAATTTATCTTTTTTGTTACACAGGTTCCATAACAATTTACATAATGCAGCTTTATTCCACGTACCTATATTTAGTAGATTCAATCCTCCGGCACTCATGGGCATACACATTCTATCCCAAGCTATTAACGCTTTCTTGGATAAATTCATGGATCCTGTCCACAAAAATGTTCGGCAAATCCTCTCTATTTGTTCCACCACTTTCTTTGGCAATTGAAATATTTGGGACCAGTATATTTGTACAGTTAGCAGAACACTCTTTAACAGTTGTACTCTACCTGCATACGAAAGCAACTTTGCTGTCCAGGATGTCACTTTGCTCAACACTCGTTCTAATAGTGGTTGACATTGGACCAAGGATATCCTTTTAGTACTTAGTGGCACCCCTAAGTACCTAAATGGCAACTCTCCTTTTGGGTCAATTTTGCTATCCCTAGTTCTTTGCTTTAACTCAACATTGAAGCAGTGATGCTGGCAGGTCAATGCTCATTACCCACCTCTATTTGAGATAAAGGGGGTCAGGTTAGACATAGAATCTATGAGATTTGAATTTTTGACACTCTCCAAATACATGCTTTTGCCCATCCCTCTTTGTTAAAGCCAGTCAGCTATTCTGGAATTAGAATGACAGTAATAGGGCCAATACTTCTTTAACTTTTCCAAGTTTAGATTTTATTAGCTATAAAACAACAATGAGTTCATTGTTAACTACTGTACCTTCCAAGTTGGTCTGACAGGATGATCCTAAATTATATTTACTTCTTGTAACAACCAACTATTTTCCAATGCATACACTATCGGAGGGAGGATAGTCACATTGAGTACTTATAGTATTAACATAGATAGTAAATTTGCTCCTGTAGTATGGTTCCTAACAGGTTTGAATATAAGAAAGTTATGCCAGGAAGCGAATAGAGTGAAGAAGCTAATATCGTATGGAATATCTTTTTCCTATCTTCTTCTAGGTATCTAATATGAAAGAATTTAGTTTTCTTTTAGGTTTTTACTGAAAATGTCTGGTGTACTGGCTCTATGATTCAATATATTTATAAGAATCCTTCAACTACTAACAAAAATTATTTTTGTATTCCCAAAGCAAGATAAAAAAACAGAACATGAGTTTTACCTGTGTAGTCTTGCTGACTTCTGTGCTCATATTCTTGCATTGATTTTGCTCATGAGTCAGTCCAGCTCCTGATAAGCTCCACATGCTCAAGAAATGGATAGAAAGCGGGAGAAACATATGCCTTGTTTTTCTCTAGTGAATGAATTCCAAAATTTTCGTGTTGTGAAGAGCCTTACATCGGCAATGGGAGAATTTAGACTCTTTAAATGGTCTTGGGCAATCCTCACCTCTTGAGCTAGCTTTTGGGGTTGAGTTAGGCGCAAGGTCCATTTCTTTAATACCTGTCATTTTATGTTTTTGTTCCTTTTTCGTTTTTGTGCTCTCTATTCAGACTTGGGATTCTACTACTCATTTCTCATCCTATAAGAACATTTCATTGCAGTAACTTTCAGCCGCATGGATCCAGAAGGAAAGCTTTTAATGGGGTTTCGTAAAGCATCAACGGTTAATTCAACTCAGGTAACTATTCCACATAGGGGTTTCATCTGAGTTCACTTTAGTGGCTTATGGGATATAATATTGATTATATTGCCTAAACAGGAAAATCGTCTGTCAGCCATACCCAAGAGTGTTTTCTGTACTGAACCCACCTCTTTCTCAGCAGTGCCTGAGAATCTACCCTTAATGAGTGGTTACTCTGGCCTTCTTCAGTCATTTAAAGGAAGCAGGGAGTCTTCTGTGAATTTGTCTTCGAAGCATTTCAATAGTGGTGATTTTAACTGGTACTTAACCGAGAAGAATGGAGGCAGGAATGCAGATGGTGCCTTCTCCCCTTCAATGCCTGTTTCAGAGCGTAAAAGAAGTCGTAATATTGGGTCAAAAAGTAAGAGACTGCTCATTGATCCCCATGATGCTTTGGAGTTGAAGCTTTCATGGGAGGAGTTACAGGATATGCTCCGACCACCCCTGAGTGTCCAGCCAACCACTGTCACAATTGAGGACCAAGAATTTGAAGAATACGAAGTATGTAGCTTTATCTTTGAAATAATTTGTGCTGCTCATGCTTTATGGTTGAACTAGATGAATTTGACATTATCTTAATCGACGAGAATTGCTATTAAGATTTAATCAGTCCGCTAAAAACCTCTGACTTTGGTTTGTAACTTTGTTCTTCAAAATGCAGCAACCACCTGTTCTTGGGAAGAGGAGTATATTTACTGTCCGCTTATCTGGGTAAGAAAGAATATCTTATCAGAATGTATTCCACTACTCCAACTTGTTGCTTAAAAAATTATGAAAAAGGACATCAGCAATAAAAGACCGTCACAAGTTACCTTTTCTGAATATTTTTCACTAACAAGGAGTCCATGGCCTATGTTGCTTAGACTCCAAAACAACTGCCACAACCGTGTCGAATCCTCCAAAAAAGCTTAACTTTTGGACGATCCAAGACGCACCCGGCGACATAGTTATATGGCTTATAGGAAACAATATGATGTTAATAACTGGTTTGGTCAGCATGAAACCGTGAAGAATGTCCCTAAAATTAGTAAATTCTAACTCATTTTGCTGCTACAAGAAGAGCTTTCCTCTTTCCCAAAAGTTTGGTCCTAAGACAGCTCTCTGTACAGTGGCTGTTTCCTCCGAGAGACTCCTTTCTTCTGTCATATTCCAACTATGTCTTTTCTTTTATTCAGACGTTAATTTTGGAAGCTGATAGTTCTAGTGGTGATGTCTCTTCCCTTGGCATTCTATGACCTGTTTCTTTCTCAAATGGTTAAGAAAACAGAAAAGAAAAGAGAGTAGATGACAAAATAATGGGAAGATATTGAAGCGGGCATAGACACAGAATGCTGCTTTAAATTTGGCACCAAATAGGATGACATCACCAGTTCACCATTGAAGTTTGAACTATAGACTGTAATTTGTTCCACATATTCAACTGCAACAAATACTCTTAAAAATCATATATTTTCTTTTCTAAAGATTCTTTTTCATGTCCATCATTGACATTGATAATCCCTAGACTGCTCGAATTGGAGGTTTTACTGGTATATCACTGATCCCAGGGAGCAGGAGCAGTGGGCTCAATGTGATAATTGCTTTAAGTGGCGAAAGTTGCCAGCTGATTATCTTCTACCTCCTCAGTGGACATGTCAGGACAACATTTCAGATCATAGCAGGTCAGGACTTGACAATTCAAGGAATTTTGCTCAATAGCACTAATGTGACTTAAAATTACACTAATCATACTCATGTTCTCAGGTCCACTTGTTCTGTCCCAGACGATTTAACACCCAGAGAGCTTGAAAATCTTCTCAAAATGGACAAGGGTGAAGTAACTTGTTGCTTTTGTTTCAGTGTATATTTCGGTCATGCACCAGCTGGTTCTTATATGAATAACGTCCTAAAATTCACGAACTCGTGATTTAATATACATATGTAATGCCTTCATTGTTTGTAAGCCTGTAGTCGTGCTAAACTAAATGTCACTTAACATGTAGCCAGTTGTGCACATATGATATGAAAATATAGGACAAATTGCCTCCCATCCGTTCTAGCTACAATGTTGCATGCCTGACAGTCATTCCACTTGCAGTCATTTTAACTGTATGCTAGGTTTGGTTGGGGACACTTTTTTAGTTTTACAAAAATATTATGGTTCTTAGTTTTGTTGGCGTTGTTGTACAGATTTCAAGAAACAAAGAAGTGCAGCAGGCCAAAGGATAACACAGGCCCATGATTCTTCTGATTTAGATTCTCAAGCAAATGGGATAAGCATTGCTGGTGACGTAAGAGAGCCTGGTCCCGCATCAGTTGCAACAACAACAAAACACCCAAGGCATCGACCTGGATGTTCTTGCATTGTGTGCATCCAGCCTCCCAGTGGGAAGGGCAAACATAATCCGACATGTACTTGCAATGTCTGCATGACAGTCAAACGTCGTTTCAAGACACTTATGATGCGTAAAAAGAAGCGTCAATCAGAACGTGAAGCGGAACTTGGCCAGAGGAATCAACTTATGTGGAGTTCCAAGGAAGAGACTGAAGTGGACAGCTTCTCTAGACAAGTGAAACCAGAAGTTGATCCTTCAGACAAAGAAAGATCAGGAAGCGAGACACTGGCGAGGGGCCATAGCAGCAATCAATTGCAGAAACTTCCTGAAATAAGTAAGTCGCAATTAGACTTAAACTGTCACCCAAATCGTGAAGATACAGGTTCATCTCATATTAGCATGATGTCTCTTCTTCAGCAAGCATGTCTGCCGCTAGAGACATATCTGAGGCAGAATGGTCTAACAAGCTTAGTTTCTGAGCAACAAGGGAGCTCAGGGTCCCAAGGATTGCCCCAAGACACCAGAGAGAGTGACCTACACGTCCAAGAGGATCTGTGCCTTGCTTCTACTGCTCAAGAGCAAGAAAAGGATGTCGCTAAGGAAAACTCTGAACCAGATCAAAGTGGAAAAGACCAATGATGAAACATGAAATCCTTTTGCTTGCTATTGCTCCTTTCTTTTCTTTTTCTTGATGGACCAACAATATAGGAGATTTCCACTACCTTGTTGATATCTTGTAGTTATTAGGAGTATGTCAAGCAATTGGATGTTAAAATATTTGTGTTAGGTTGTACTACGTGTGTCCTGAAAAATATATTTAGATCCTTTCCCTCATGAGTAACAACTTTTAAATGTCATATAATTTGCAACAGCCCATGATGTATTTGCTTGAGATTCTTTTGATGGGATATACACTTATGGTGGACAAAGGAGTTGAAAAGAAAGTCACTAATATGTATAATAAAAAAATGAAATTGTCCCCCCACACCCTCTAACTGGTTTTGTAGCTTTTTTAGAAATTTGTTTCTAGTTTTATGTATTTTTGCCAAGTGATCCATACATTTGATGAAAGTGTGGCAGCTGATATGAGGAGGAAGAAAAAGAATCTGCACCTGGAAGATAGCAGCCAGCTGATAATGAACATTTGACATCCTAATCATCCACATCAAATGCTAAGATTACTTTTAAGTTTTAACATTGCTTAAAAAAGCTTGAAATGTCTGAAAACATTGTATAAATCAAGAGCAGGCAGCTTGTACTAATGCAAATATATGTGAGATTTTGTAGCTGACACTTTTCAACCTAGTATTTCATTCATTACAAAACTTTCCAGGTAACATGGAATACTGAAATTTACTTCTCTATCAAAAGAGTAAGGTTGGTCACCCTCACTACTGAAACCATATTTATCATCAAGCCAAGTTCCCAAAATACAACATTTCTTGATACACTAAAAAAATAATACTTGTACACATATACATCAATACAAAATAGAATTTTCTTTCTTCTTTATCTTCCCTTTCCTTTCTCTTTTTATTGCTTTCCAGCAATCTGGGGATTGTTTTTTCGTCTTGGAAGGGGCTGGACGAATAACATATTAAAGAAAATCTACATCTACCCACACATCTTGATTCACAGAACACTAATCAAACGAAAGGACAAACCTTATCTACAAAATGTTATTTCCCACGTCTTTTTCCTTGAGGAATGGGAAGGTGGAAAACCACATCTTTATCCTTCATATCTTTTCATGTAAGTCAAAGGAGAGGGCTAGAAGTAACCAATTAAAGAATAAACAATCAAAACCCTTCAACACTAGACCTGCGAAAAGATGAAGTTGATGACCTTCGGCTTTCCAGTCTATCAAGGTCCTCCAAAGAGAAAGAGTAGGAACATGTTAATGAAGGACGAGCTGAGGGTTGAGTAGCAACCTTTGAGGGAGAAGCCGATGTTCGGGTGAGTGGTAAGGAAGGGGAGAAACTTAACCTTGGCACAGGAGTGATGATTCCATTCATGCTTGGAGACTTTGACATGTGTTTACCACCAACTACCGCTGGTTCTTGCAGAGGAAACCGTGAAGGGCACTTCATCACTTGTACGGTTTTGAGTTGGTCTAAGATAGTTCTCATGGTGGGCCTTTCAGATGGATCCTTTTGCAGGCATCTTTGGGCAATATCAGCCACTGTCCTGGCTGCTTTTGCGGGAAACCGTCCTTTAAGCTGAGGATCCATGATAAGCGATAATCTACCATCATCAGCAAGGAAAGGCCTAGTCCACTTGACTAAATTCCTCTCTTCCTTGGAATACCGGCCATCGAGATTCTTCCGTCCAGTGAGCAGTTCTAGAAGAACAATCCCGAAACTCCAAACATTGCTCTTAGGAGTTATCAACCCTCTCTCCAGTGTCTCCTGTGAGAGATTTGCCAGGGCCTGAACAAATGGACTTACTTCATTAATTAAAATCTCCCAAGAAGTTAGAAAGTGCAAATAATGTAACCACAACTCATAATTAGACTCTAGAGTAATTAGAAAGCAAAATGCTTCTCAACAAATAGTAATCTATGATGCATGACATCTCTTCTCTTAAGAGCCACATCCTCTGAAATTATGGGTCACAATTTCTATCACGACATGCTCCAAAAGTAAGACTCTATTTACATACATCTTAACTACATGCCAGACAGAACTTGCTGATGATCAAACTATACAATACAGCCATCTCGGCTGGTCCTCCCAAAACATAGGGTAAATATTTAAATTTTATGACCAACATTTCCCAGAGATAAAATAAATGCCGAGTGACTGCAACAGTAAATAAGAGAACTTACGATTGAATTGCAAGATATCTCTGTCTCTTGTATATTTGTAATGCATCCATACCCCGAGAGCTTTGCACTAAAATCCTTATCGATTTGTATATTTCCGGTTGAAAATTCCTGGAACATTGCCTGTTGATGGAGATAAGAAATTCAGCGAAAAATGACTATCATAGAACAACTACGAACTACGAACTTCCGTTATAGAACACAAAGATGACGCCAAAAATTACAAGTTTGCGTGATGTGAAAAAAGGCCACACAGCTCAGGCTACATATAGCAGATAATAGTGTTGATACCTGAAAAGGTCCCTCCTCATGTAGAAATGTAAGACCTTGTGCAGCACATAAGGCAATTTTGGTTCTCGCATTCCAATCTATAGAGGGGCCATCTACTCTTCCAAACAAAAGTCGGTCTAAGCTTCCATGGAAAAGCCTCTCAAAAACCAACATCCTGTGCTCAGAACCTTCGCGTGCATGAAAACCAATCAGTTTACAAAGTGAAGAATGTTGCAAAGAAGCCAGGGTGTTCACCTCGTTGACAAATTCCTTCAGACCCTGAAAAAGCCGAAAAGACGGTGAGATTGGTTTCTAAATATCATGGACTTGTTAAAACCTCATAAACCACAAAGTTGATGCAGGCTTGTCATGCAAATTCCTGATTTGGACAATATCCATTCTTTATCACTGCAGAAAAGAAAGGGTAACAAGTACAGAGAAACAGTGCTGCTAAATCTAGCGTACTATGAACCCTGCCAAGCCTAGACACCAAACTAGAATGGCATTACAATATTACTGCATCATCAGAAATAGGACAGATAAGTGAGGGACTAATCAGCAGATGACACACAGCTAGGACAATATAAAGCCAAAACATGCCAATGCAATTGAACATTACCTGTGAAGAAGGGTGAAGGCGAGTTATAGTGGCTTCAAGCTTCTTTGCACCAGAGGCATCATCCCCAAAAGAAGCTCTGTAGATGACAGAAGAGAGACCTTCTGACACACAACGTTCTGGAGAGAAATGGTGGCATGCAGCAGAAATTTCATCAAAAGCAAAGTTCCGAAGCGTTCCAGTAGAAGGCAACGTAGGAGGCAGCACAGGAGGCAGTGGCAATGGTCCAGAGGCATTGAGAGGGCTACTTGTATTCCCCACTTTGAAGCTTTTCGTAGTCCTGAGAGCAGCGGCATTCTGAGGTGATGGAAGTGGTAGAGGCTGAGGAACTGATGACCTGTATTCCTTTATTGATCCAGCACGACTAGTCAGCTCTTCATTTTCCTCATATTCATTTGATGCTAGAGCATCTTGATCTGCTGTGTCTAGACTTGATGGGGCGGATAGAGTTCGTGCCCTACTCGTTGTTACTCCATTGTTTGACTGCACAGGTTTCACTCTTGTTCTAAAACTTGGTGGTGCTGACTGCAATGATCTTGTTTGTCTCTGGGGTTCAGGCAGTGCGGTAGGTGACTGCTCCTGAGGGTTCACACGTTTGATGTGGATGCTATGCTCGGATTTTTTCTTCTTACTCTTTGAAACCGTGAAACATCCCATCTTGATGTCTAAATAATCCGGCCTTGTCAGGTCTATATCGTCCTGCCAAATCAATAGTAAGACATAAACACATGACAACCATTCTGAAACACTTTACAACCTAAAGTATTGAGCAACATGGGCTTATCAGGGAATCAAATCACTAACATTTATATAAGATCACAGAGTAAAACCAATCATTGGTGAAGTTGCAATCAAGAAATATACCAACACTTGGCTGCACCAATCAAGCTGGTTTGGGAACCTACGATATTGAATGATCTCCTACTATTGCTTATAACAGAGTTTGAATTACTTCGGTTCCACTTTCCAAATCGACCTAAAACATAGGCAATTTTCAATAGCAATGCTGCCATCAACTTATATTCACTCTAAGTACTTCAAATGATTAAAACTACAGCATTTCTACAAGAGACTCAAACCCAAGACCTCCGTATCACATAACAACTTTACCCGTTAAACCAAGTGATTTTTAGACCCTGAGGCAGATAGGCTAGATGTAAAAGCAATCAACCAATCTTCATCGATAAAGAATCAGAAATCAATCCAGATTCTTGTTTGCTACAGATAGGATCAACTCAACAAGAGGATCAATGAAAACAATTCAAATGTTTTGGTACATTTCCATAAAAAGTGATGTCATCAATAATTGTCAATATATGCCTTCATAGTTCAATCAATTTATAAGTTCTTGAATTTTCAAAGCACTAATTACACCAAAGTTTCTCTAAATTGGACACTAACTTCAAGAAAGGCAATTTTTCAAGAATCACTAATAAATGAATGTGGGACTGATAAAACCAATCTAATCTAAACTACCAACAACAATAGATTCCCTTAACAAGACCCCAAATCCAAAAATTTCAGCTAAATTTCTAAAATTAACAACAAAAGTAAGATCAAGAAAAGCTAAAAAACCAACCTGGGACACTTTTTTGAGCTCAAAGTTTGGATCTTTACTGATTTCTTGGGATTTCAAAACAACCCAGACAATGAATTTTCAATCAAATCTGTTGAATGAATGGGTAAATTTTGGGTGAAGAAAGAAACCCTAACAAGAAGTTGTAGAAATATAAATGTGGAAAGGCAAAAAGAGGAGACTTTTAAGAGTAAAAAGGCAAAAGAAAGTAGGAAAAAGAAGACTGACGTTTGTTGGGGTGGGGTATGAGGGGGGGGGGTGAGGTGGTTTCATAGGAAAGAGGAGTGAAGAAATATTAGTCAAACTCAAACCAACAAAAATCCACACAAATATTATTAAAAATCTCAATTTTCTATTATTATATACTTTTAGATTAAGAAAATATACCATTGGTATCATCTACTTGCATCAATGAAAATCTCATACCTTATGACATTTTTGCCCTCACACAATATATAAATTAAATGTGCTATTTAATTTGGTTTCAGTTACTCGCTCCGTCCACTTTTAATTGTTATGATTTCTTTTTTTAGAGTTAAACGATAAGAATTTTGACTAACATTTTATGATGTATTTTTTCATCATATTGATATGCAAAAAATTGTAATTTATAGGACTTTTCGTATAATTTTTCAATATCTAAATTTTTTATTTAACATATCGAATTAATTTAATCTAATTTAAGTTTGAAAATTAGTCAAATTGACTTTCGAAAAGCGCAACATGACAAATAAAAATGGACAAATGGAGTAATATCTATGTCCTCCAATTATGAGTGTGTACGAGTAGACACACTTGTATAAAATTGAAGAGAAAAGAAATAAAGTCACCACTGAAGTTGTGCCGAAGTTTCAAAAAGACACCTTAATTTTGCAACCGTCTTATTACCCCACTAAACAATTTTGAACGGATATTATTATATCATTTTTCGATCAGCCCCAGATTTTAAAAAGCAAGTGTGTTCACACACCAATCATTACATGACACATGTTTATTTAATTAAAAAGTATTTTTTTTTCATTTTTAGTTTTTCTTTATCTTTTTTTTTTCTTTATTTCTCTCTCTCTTACTTTTTGACTTATTTTAATTTTGATTTCATCTTAAATTTCACTTCATCTTCCACCCCCACTTTCAAGTGATCCATCCCTCTATTTTCTTTTTTTTTCTTCACTTCACACCCTCAACCCACGTCAAGTTGAACCCCTCTCCCAAATTTTTTCTTTTCTTTTTCTTCTTCTTGTCCAGTCAAATTCTTTATTTCAGTGATTTTTTTATAAAAAAGAATTCATACTATTTTCTAGACTTTATTGAATTATTGATAACAAAACTAATTATTTTTCTAAGAAAATTTAATATTGTGAAGGTATTATCAATTACTCATTTTCATATAACTTCAAAATTAGAAATGATAATTTTAAAAGAATCAATGAATTCCCGGAAAATTGAAAGAACTTAATTGAAATCGGATGAAAAAAAACTATATGTTACTTCCTAATCATCTTGAAATTTAATGGGTTTATCAAATTGTTTGAAATGTAAGAAAATATTTAGATAAAGTTTTAAAAGTAAAGAGAGTAAAACTAATAGTAGAAAAAAAAGGAAGGTGAAGTTGTGGTAAAAATGGTGACATTGAAAGTCAGAAGCTTCAATGGAGATGACAATGAATTTTTGAAGAAGAAAGAAAGAGAAAAAATAAAAAGGAAAAAAAGTTAAAATAATAAGAAAATATACTTTATAATAAAATACTTGCAAAAATAAAATTATATTAGTTATTTTAGGTTGTTCACTCTCTTTGAGAGAGTGCACACACTCTCCATGTCATATGGACAAAAAATGATGTAATAATATCAGTTCAAGATTGTTTAGTGGGGTAATAAGACGTCCGCATAGTTAAGGTGTCTTTTTGAAAATTCGGGACAAGTTCAGGTGTCACTTTATGTCTTTTCTCAAAATTGAACAACTAGATACACGCATCCTACGTAGTACGTGACATAATACAAGTAGAACGCCACATAGGACGCAAAATGTCATGTAGGACGCCACGTATGATGCATGTATTTATTCGTTCAACTTTATACAAGTTTAGGTGTTTACTCATGCATTACCAACTTTATATTATGTTTAAGTAGGGGTGAGCATTCGGTATTCGGTTCGGGTTTATCAAATTTTGGGTTTGGTAATTCGATAATGATAGTTTAAAGTAGATATCAAATACCAAATTTTTAAATTTCGATTTGGTAATTCGGAAAACGGTAAATTAAACTTCAATTTGGTATTCGGTAATACCGTATTGAAGTTATAACTGATTGTATTGAAAAATTAATACTATTTCTTCAATCATTTCTATTTTTTTTATGTAGAGGCACGATATAATAGAAGATCAACAAGTAAAAAGACATCAAGAAAAACAAATTGATACAACTAAAATATATGTATATGGATTGTTCATGCTTACTCTATAACTTTCTCTTTGGACCTGTACTAATGAGTAATGGATATGTTGATATATGACCTTCATTAAGTAAATAATTTGGTATTCAAAAAGTACTGAATACCAAATGGTACTAATGTCTCATACCAAACCCAAACCCAAATATCATAATCTTAAAATTTTACTCCCGATTACCATATCAAAAATCAATTACTAAAAATTTTGATTCAGTTTAATAACTCGATTTTCAATATTTTATGCTCAGTTCGATGTTTAAGTGTTTAATTAGCTCATTTAAAAATTCAAACTACTAAAAAGAGCACATCACACACTTTATTCTCAAATTATTATACATATGGTTTGAGCAAAGTTGTTTACTGACCCTTTTTTTCTGTAGGGTTGGCAAGATTATCTGCCAAGTATATACTAAAAATACCAACATTGAATTAAACAATTTTGAATATGAATTTAAATAATACTCTACGTTCAATAATAATTGTTCAATTTAAAAAATCAAAAGATAATTTACTTTTTATGTCTATTTTACCCTTGCTATTAAATACTATTTATCATCTAACACATTTCTCAAAGTATTAAATTTAATAAAGTCAAAGGATAAAATAATAATATTACTTCTATTATTTATTATTTTTTAAGAACTGTGTCAAGTCAATAGGGAACAACTATCGTTGGTCAGAGGAAGTATAATCAAATACAATCACACACTATTGACATTTGACCTCACTTAGCAAAATATGATTAAATTTATAGGTTTTGATTTTAGAGTAGGAAAAGTTTGAGAGAAGTTGTATTAAACTAGATTAAGTTGTACTTACTTTATCAAACAATACTTATAGGAAAAACCAAACACTATAAAAATAGATTTTCTCTTGTAGTGGTACCATTATAGTATACTATAAGAATAACTAATTAATCTCCTAGTTTTTCATTTCTCAAATATTGTTTTTTTTTTATACTATAAGAATAACTAATTAATCTCCTAGTTTTTCATTTCTCAAATATTGTTTTTTTTTTTAAAAAAAAAAACTTGTATTGTAAAATAAATCTGGCAAGTAAATTAGCATCTCTTTTATTTTAATTTATGTGTTACTATTTGACTTTAACACAAAATTTAAGATTTTTTTTTTGTTGTTAAAATTTGTGGTCTTAAACACTCCTTGACCACTCGTTTAAGCGTAAAAAAGTAATATTTTAAAGTAAAGTTATGTTTAAAGCATAATACATAAATATGTTTTTTAACTTGATCTCAGTTGACATCTATACCCTCCAACTTTGGATGTGCACAAGTATACACTTAAATTTATATAAAATTACAAATAAACACATGTGTTCTACGTGACATAATACACATAAAACGACATGTAGGATGCAAATTGGTCATGTAGGACACCACAAAGGCCGCATATGTCTACTTATTCAACATTATACAAGTTTAAGTGTCAACTTATGCACAATCAAAATTAGAGAAAATAAATACAACCTGAAATCAAGTTAAATGACACATTTATCTATTATACCTATTTTTGATTATATGTGATATTTTATTAAATGAGACTGAAAATGAAAGTATGTCTATAAATTGAGATGAAGAGAGTAATAGAATCAGAATTTGGACATTGAAAAGAAAAATCAAAGAAATTGAAAAAAAAAAAAAAAGAAGGTAAGGGCATTATAGTCAATTCAGGGTGCTAAATTAGTGGAAGTAATATGTACTTAATTAATTAAAGAAGCTCGAAAATCAACAAAGAGGGCCTTGAAATCAATGTGGGGGCAGTTCAGTCAAAGTATCGGAAAAAGTTAGTAGTACTACTTGTACCAGCATGTGGAGTATTTTCTTTTGTTTACTTTGATTGTTGAGAAAATGACCCTTTTAGTATTTAATTTTTACTCGTTTACTTTAAATTTTACATTATTCTTAAAAAAAAAAATTAATGTTTTTTGAATCGAGTCTGTCGTATAAAGTTTGTTTAATGTAATGTGATTTGCAATTTATTATACAGTGAGGAATTTATCTAGCGTACACAAAATGCTCATCATAGAATGCTCATTCGAAGGGCAGAAGTTATATCAACGGTAGGCAATATGTATATATATTAAAAACGACAAGTAAAAGTGAACGGAGAGAATATTTAATTTTCTTTTATTAGTCAAAGAGGAGGTCCTTAGTGATGAACTTTTGACTCTTCTTTATTGCCGTCTGATAGACTCCTCAATGACTTACGTGGCGTTCATATGGAACACTAGGTCCCACTTGACGTCAAACATTTTAATGTATAATTTAATTTTAGAAAAAATAATGTAATTAAAAATTCAAACGTGGGAAAATGTGGGCCCACCTGTAGGAATATTTTTTTATTTTTTTATTTCTCCTCTAAAAGTTTGGTTTACTTTTACTAATAATTTCAAAATGTGCGGATTTAACGTCTTAGACTTGATTTAGGAACAGAGAATATGTACATTAGTTTGAAACTTTGAATATTGAATACCTTTTTTTTTTTTTTCAATTATTAATTAGTTTGAAATATATAAAATCTAAAAGATTGTTTTGTAGTTTAAGCACCGTTTTAAAAGATGAAAGTGTGACAAGATATTATACTCCCTCCGTCTATTTTTAATTGTCATGCTACGTTTTTTTAAAGTCAATTTGATTAGTTTTCAAAGTTGAATTAGATTATATTAATTTGATATTTTAAACAGAAAATTTAGATACTCAAAAACAATATGAAAAGTACTATAAATTGTAATTTTTTTGCATATCAATATAATGAAAAAAATACATTGTAAAATGATAATCAAAATTCTTTCTATTTGACTTTAAAAATGAAAATCATGACAATTATAAGTGGACGAAGTGAGTATTAAATAGGGGATAAGACGGAAGTTTCATAATTTTTTAATGTTTAAATTTATATTTTTAGAAAAACACAAAAAGATGTTGACATTACATTAAATGATTAAGAAAATTAAAGAAATTCATAGAAAATAAAATGTCTAACATATTTCTATAAGTAAAAAACAATATAATAGTGTTAATTAACATCATCATGAGATACAAATCAACTGCATGCCTTTAATTTTCAAATAATTGAAAAATCACAAATTGGACTATTTCCTTTAGGCGAAGCAATTGAAATAACAAACTCATTTGTAAAAGTAAATGATTTAAGACTTCAGAATTTTTTGTGAAGAATTGAAGTTGATATTTTGGAGTTACAAAAAAACTTAGATATGTAGTAGAACTTTTTTAAAATTTTGTAGAAGAGTATCTTTGATATCTGTACTTAGAAAAAATCTAGATAGTCTCGAGTATTAGATATTTGAGGAAGATATTTATAGAAGAAGTTCGAATAGTCAACATAATTATAAATAGAGAGGACGTTAGGCATTTGTAATCAGTCCAAAACAAAAGAATGTTCTTCCATAATCAAGTTTTCCTTTCCAAATTCTTCTTTTTTCCGTTTCAACTTCCTCTTCTTTAGTTGAATTTTCTGATCTTTAGTTAACGATCTTGACTTAGCAGAAGATTTATCCGATTTAGGAGCAATCGGGTCGATTATGAGAGGGGATTATCCTCTTCCTTTTGCTTTCTGTATCATGCAAAGACATGAAGCTATATGTGCCTCTCTAACAATATATAACCATAAAAACTTCGAAAGCACTACTATAACATGATTAGCTTTGTAACTACACTAAGTTTTAAAAAAAATTGAAGCATCACAACTTCTTGAGATTTCACAATTGTGAAATACCTAACTAAGGGACTATTTTGTCATTTTACAAAAGAGAAAGAAAATAAAAATGAAAGGGATTAACTTGATAAGTTAAAAATGACAAATAAAATGTAGGGAGTAAATAATTTGATCATAGCGGTAACACATTAAAATGATACTTTCAATTTAAAATTCAGAGCCAAAGTGATAGATCTTGTTGAGACGAATTCAACAAAACAAGAATCTTCTCAAAATTCCATCCACAACTCAAAAAAATTGCAAATTACAGATGTAATTATTGTAGCAAAATCTAAAGAGCAAACTAACAATAATTTTAAAAATCTTTCTCAATCAAATTATGTTGTGATTCATGATGTCTCACTAATTGGAGATGATAGGTCATCATTAGATTTACCGTTCCATAAACTTTTTATAAGGAGATTCCATCTTACCGTTCGAGAGAAATCAGTCGGTGAAGTTTAACTAAATTTATATTTGTATAATAGTGCATAAAATTGTATAGTATTATATATGGATGTATAAATACCTATTATAATTTTGTATAATCTTTGTATATTGAGTGTATAATATTGTATATGAAGTTATTAAACATTTTTATAAAAATATATAGAGTTAAAGGTAGAAAACACACCTAAACTATTCAGTATTTTGAGTTTCATACCTGAAGTATCACCCAATAGTTAGCGAAACACGCCTCGACTAATTTTTGATGATGTGTATACACTCTCTTCTTTGTTTAAAATTTTTGTCACGTGGCACTCCACGTGGGAAAATAGTTCTACCGTGGTAAATCTAAGTAGATTAATATCAGGTTAAAATTTAAGGTTAAAAGTAAAAATTATCACCAATTCACCATATAAATTCTTCTTTTTCACCTCCTTAGTTGTGGTCTCGTTTCTGCAGTGGTATCGATATCTCCGACTTGAAAGGGGAGAGTTTAGGATTTTTAAAAAGTCAATTAAAATATCAGCAAATAGAGGCGTTATATATGACAAATAAATGAAGATTTTATGGACAAACACACCTAGAAGCATTTCTAGACAAACATTTTTTGTCTAGTCAACGTTTAGACGTGTTTCGCTAAACACTCTTAATAGTTCAGATATGAAACTCAATAAAATAGAATAATTTAAGTATGTTTTTGTACTTTAATACGAAAGTTTTGTGTATATCGGACCTATGTTATTATATATCAAAGTAAATTGGTTAATTATACTTTTATAAAATATTTCCTATTTTTATATCACATATAGTGTGTTATTATTGATAGAAAATGTAATTTGTTTGTCCACGTTAATTTGGTCATTTTTCACACTTTTTTTCATTATTTAGGTTCCAGACTCTCCACCATCATTTTTTATCCCATAACTATTATTTTATCCATGAGTTAAGTAATGAAAAAATTACATTAATGAAGTGGTCAGGTGAAATATATCAAATGGTATAAATATAATTATTTAACTTATCAATGCGTTATTAATTAATCTGTTAAAAAAAACTTTAAACTATTAAAATTTGATAACTTATTAATAACAAAGTCAAAATTATTATCGAAATCACAAAATCAATAATTAATAGTTAATAAATCAATATATTTTTTTCGATTCGATTTTAAACGGTCCTACTTAAGACAAGGGTGTTAACTAGAGCTACTTAAACGGTCCTATTTTATGTCCTTCGTCGGAAAAATTGCGTTGTATATATATGTCGAATTCTATATTTAAAAAATATATATTTAAAGTTGAACACTTTTGTCAAAAAATATGCCTTTGACGTAACGATAATAAGTGTCTATTTGAGTGAAATTCTTTTAAGTCTAAATCTAAATAATATTTCTGGCTCCGCTACTTTTATATATATATATATATATATATATATATATATGTGGGAGACAAAGTTCGACGGAAGACTTTATGTATGGGCAGATTTGTGGTATGGGCGCCCTGTTTTCGGACAATGAGCCCCTGCACCTTTCTTGGGAATTGTTACGTTTTACTCGTATTATTGAAATAAGTGAATTCGTAAGATAATACATATTTACTGAGAAAAATATTTAAAAGTATAATTTAAATTATATTATTCTTATTATTTTTAGTAAAATCATGAATATAACTTTATAAATATTATAATTTATTTACTATCAAATTTTAAACTTCAATAATAAAAAGAATTTAAATATCCATCTTGAATTTTGAATGGTCAATTTTTTTGGACAATCAGAAAACCCTCAAAATTTCACATAATACGGAGTATAGGGAATATTTTAATTAGAAAATAGGATTTGTGATCGATCTATTATTAAAAAAAAAAGAATAAAAGATAAAACAAGTTTTTTAAATGATACTGTAAATAAAGATAATAATAAGCTCATATTAAATTGATCATTTTTTATCTAGCAATAAATTTAATAATACAATATAAATTAAATAATAACTAAAATAAAAATTGTATTAAACTAACCGTATGAATGGGTAACAACTAGCCAAACAAGAATTATTAATAAATTGTTTTAAATTTTGATGTCAAAATTAGTATTTGGTTGTTAGGTTTTCAAATTCAACTTGGAGTTGAATTTCAAAATTTTAAAAATACTTCAAATCTATTTTTCAATTTCATTATCTTTACGAGTCATAAAAGAAATATTCTTTTTACTCTATATAAATTAAATCAAACACAACTTCAATTTTAATTTTTTAAACTTTATAAAGATTAAATAAAATAAAGGGAATAAGAAGATATATAAAATTATGACTAAATGTCTACATAATAATTTAAATTTGCCTAAATGAATCTCTTGATTTTCATTCTTTCATAATAATTCTAAATCAATTTTATTTAATCTTATAAAATGACAAATTATTCTGAGAAAAAAGTATTATCAGGAATATCAATGCAAAGATCTTTCTGAGTTCTGACTCTGCATACGCCTTGGGGCAAAATATTTATTGGGACTCTTTCCGTTGTATGTTTACGGTATTAAAAATATCATTTTATTTTTATTAATTTAATTTTTTTAAAAGTGCAAATTCCATGTAAACAAAGTAAAAAAGTTGAAGCGTGTGACATTAAGCATGTAAAAATTCTTTTTTTGATTTGGGTGATGATGAGATTAGCGTAAATTTATTATTTAATTATATTCTCAATAAAATAAACAGATGAAATAGGTAAGTATTAGTTTGTCTTTCTTTACATAGTTATTTGCAATTTGTTATACAACATATAGGTATACGTTCTCAGTTTTTGATAGTTTGTCTACTGTTTCACGTATCACATATATATAGTCTTGTTTAAAAATATATATCTCCCGGGACAAAGTATGGTGGTCTTTTTTTTTTTTTTTCATTTGATGTTCAATATCTATATTAAAGTCTGATGGTTTCATTTTCGACTTTTCACCCCCTTGCGGGGAATCTAAGATATATGCATGGAAGGAGAGACATGAAGAGTAGTAAAATGACGCATTATTTTGAAAGATTTGGATTGTAATACAACGTAACCAACCAACCCCAAATGTTTCATGACAACACTCTCTAGATCCATGCATAAGCAGGATCAAACTACGTAGCTAGCTACTTCCATATTCATCATCTCCTCATGAAACTCTTTATTATTCTTCATCTCCTCATGAAACTCTAGCTAGCTACTTCCATATTCATCAGCCTTACTGAACCCTGCATATATTATAGTTACGTATTATAATATGTACTAATGTTTTAACAAGTAGTTAAAAAATAAATCATAATTTATGACAACACAAATATGTATTGTGACATACTTAGTGCAGTCGGTGGAGGGGCTGATCTTGTAAGGGATGTTTACGCCACAAACGCTAGGAATACCAGCGGCTTTACCAGCATCAATGCCCTTAATAGCAGTAGCGGCTGATTTTAGGCAATTGCATGCCATTTTTCGGTCGGCTGGAGTCCTGGCTGCACCCAAAAGACCCTTAATTCCGCCACAGCACCCTCCTAGAGGGCCGCGGCCGGTAAGATAAGGGAGGCAAGGAGCCACACCAGATGTAACCTGGCCGCAGCTCAGTGCCTCTGCATGGGGTGCAACCACCACCATGCACAAAACAACAATGCATGCAATTTTGCTAACCATTTCCATGCAGATATTAGGAAAGTAATGTGTTTTGCTTTCAGTATTCGGATGGGTGTAAAAGATTGTGACATTTTTGGGTATTTATAGAGGGGAAAAATATGAAGTGAATAATTAATGGGGTGGTTGAGGTTAAATTCAATAACGCATTTCGAGGCTACACATATTAATTGAATATTAGCCATCATTTTTATGACTTATGTTGGACATCAACTTTTTTTTAAAGAAAATATTTATTTTATTAACTTTGTTTTAATAATATACATTTAATTACTAGTATGTTATGTGATTATTTTAATCATAAGATTTTTAGTATCAATAGAAAACTATAAATTTATTTTAGTTTGCTGAAATAAAAAAAATACTACTTCCGTCCACTTTTATTTGTAATGTTACGCTTTTCAAAAGTCAATTTCGCTAATTTTCAAAGTTAAATTAGATTACATTAATTCGATATATATTCAAAAATTATACTAAAAGTACTATAAATTGCAATTTCTTGCATATCAATATGATGAAAAAATACATCATAAAATATTAGTCAAAGTTCTTATAATTTGACTCTAAAGAATGAAATCATGACAGTTAATAGTGGACGGATGGAATAATTTTTAGTATGATAATCAAGTATAATAAATGGAGAGAGTACAATATTTAAGGAATGAACTTCTTTTTGAAACGGATTAAAGAAAAATAATAATAAAACAAATGAATTGAAATAGAAAGTTTACTTTTCGAATGACTTATACTCCCTCTGTCCTAATTACTTGTTCATTTTGACAAATCAAGAAAGGACAATTTTGTTTTACTTATTATACCCTCAATTAATTATCTTGAAAATTCTAAGTTTTTAATTCATCCATCAATTATTGTTTCCTTAATATGTGTGTCAATTCAAAAGTGGACAAGTAATTAGGGACAGAGGGAGTAATTAATAGAATAATATAATCCCTCTGTCCCTATTTACTTATCCACTTTTCCTTTTATAGTTGTCCCTAATTACTTGTCCATTTTGACAAATCAAGAAAGGACAAAATAATTTTACCTATTATACCCTCAATTAATTACTTTGAAAAAGGTAGAATTTCTTGAAAATCTTAAATTTTTAATCCATCAATTTTATAATTAATAAGGATAAAATGGTAAACTCACTATGTCAATAATTGCTTTCTTAATAGGTGTGCCAATTTCAAAAGTGGACAAGTAATTAGGGACAGAGAGAATATAAAAATTATTATTCTATTTATTATTTTTGAAAAATATATCAAATAAATAAAAATAAATGGAGAAAATATTTTGTGCTGCTACTGATCTCCATTTCAAGGAACTGATTTTTCAGGGTGAAAATACATTGTGATCAACGTAACACACTCTTCTAGGAGAGAGGTGTGTGTCATAGAGTATGAAATACTGCCAATCAATGCGACAACAATTCATGAATATGTTATGCGTAGCAAAATCATAAATTTCGTTAAAAATAACCAAAATTTAATATATATACATATAAAAAATAATTTATAATTTATGTACTTCGTATAAATTTTTTAATATATATTATATAATTTTTCAACAAATGGTGTCCAACTGACCATCCTAAGCTACATATGGCTACGCAACTGAATATGACACGCTCACAGGTCTCACAAACCCACCATTTTACTGGATTTTTATATTTAAGAAAATATGTTATGAAATATAGCCATTGGGCCAACTTCCACTTTCTGAAAAGTGGCCCAACGGTCACAAGATTTTTTTTTCAAAAAAAAAGAAAATATTTTTTTATACTGAGCCAATGGACCGGCTACCGGGCCGGTCTAACTGGGCTAATTCCCCATCCGGCCCAACACGGTCGTAGGGAGAATATACATGGGCCGGCTACCGGTCTGGTCTAATCGTTGCCGATCCCTTATTGGGCCGGTCTAACCGGGCCGATCCGACCCACTTAACAGGCTTAATAGCTATCAATAGTGCCGGCAAAATGAGCTCATATTTTTGTAACCCGCCCAACCCGTCCATATTTTAATGGGTTGGGTGAGTGATTTTTTACATGGGTATACTCATATTCAACCCATAAAAATATGGGTAAAATATGGGTAAAGTATGGATTAGTCAAATGAGTTAACCTTCTAATTTTTATTCACTATAAATTCATGATATCACTAAAAATATTGTAATTTCTCTTGCTTTTTATGTTCTTCTATAGAACTAGTTATTTTTTACTATAATTGAAAAAGTGAAGTCTTTGGCCCTCCAAAAATATATATTTTAAATGTACATTTCTTTTGTTACTTATAATTATATTTTTTTATTTGTTTAATTTTATATTGGATAATAAATACATAGTGTAAAATAAGCAAATCATGTATTACTAATAAAATATTCAAATCATGTATTACTAATAGTAATTACTAATAATTTTATATTGGATAGTATTAGTATTGACATTGCTTAAAGTGCATTAAGCATGTTTTAGTCCTAAAATGCAAATATTTATTTACTTTGAAATTAAAAATATTTCCCCCTTGTTATTACATAATTTTATTTTATATTGAAAAGTTATAGGATTTTTTTTTGACTTTTATGATACAATAAAACTAAATGAAGCATTTTCAACATTTTTCATCTAAAAAAAGACTAAAATATTTTCTCCATGTTGAATTCTTAAGTAAAGTACTATTTACTCATGAAAATATGGGTAAATATGGGTAAACTAGTCTTTTACCCAACCTATTTCTTACCCAATCCATTTTTATCCATATCAACTATGGGCGGGTTGAATTATTACCCATTTTATGTTGACTCATTTTCAACCCGTCCAAATTTTACCCAACCCGCCCAGTTACCACCACTAGCTATCAGTGAGAAATTGTGTAATATAATACGGACCGATAGTGATTATAATAGAAAATTACTGTAACACCCCGCAACTAGAAAGAGCTAGAATTAGAAAGAGTCATTTTTGAAAAGAATGAAAAATCTGAAAAATTGGCTAAATTAAGTTAAGTATGAGTTTTGGTCAACTTCAAATGACCATAACTCCTAGCTCAGGATGATTTAGGTGTGCTTCCAGATACCGTAGGAAATATCTTTGAATTATCTTTCCAACGCCGCCGAGTTTGCGCGATTTCGAGTTCGTATGAGTGAGATATTCCCATTGGAAGTTGGGCTGTTTGGATAAGGAAAGTCTAATCCGAATTTGGAAGGGTAGTTTGGTCTTTTCCATACCCAATGACTTAATTTCATTTTTTTGGCAATTAGTTGGGGTCTAAACTGAAGTTGGTCAGTTTACGCTTTTGAGAGAAAAGAAAAGATGAGGAGAAATGAGAAGAGAAGACAGGAATCGTCAATTCTTGAAGCAAGGTCGTGGATTTCGTCAAGGGGCGATCCCTACGAGGTATGCGAGACTTTCATAGCGTTGGGTTCGTTCACCCACACGCCAATCATGTTTAGTTCAGCGAAATTTGTCCTAAAAAGGGTTGAAACTTTGATGTTCTTGATATGTGTTCTTGAATTTGTTTTCGTTCTTGAATTGGGCTGAATTGAGGAGTTCTTGAGATTATCGCGTCGAGTTTTAGAGTTGTTTTGATTTAGGTTCTTGGGTACATTTACTGGTATCTGAATCTAAAGAGAATTTGGAAAAAAGAACCGAATTTAGGCGAATTGGGGCTGGAAGATGAAGAAAGAAAAAGTCGGGTGAATTTGGGTACCAGGTCCGCGTCGCGGACCTGTTCCTTGTTGACACCCAATTTTGACCGACCTAACCCTTTCGAAAATGCTATTTGATTAAAACACGTATTTTTTGAAACATATTTATGTTTTAAAATTTTAATCGATTTCGTCTAAAAATTATATAATTATTTATTATATTTATCGATAGTTAAACTCGAAATAATTAATTTCCTTATTTTATTTAAAGATTTTAAAACTAAGTTATGTTTATATAAAATATTATATTATATGTAGTATTTTATTAATTGAATAGCATCTTC
>JAJONR010008715.1:0-31619 GCA_029582245.1 Solanum etuberosum | reverse complement strand
AAAAAAAAAAAAAAAAACTACTACAAATTATTTTGGCCCATTGCAATTTTTCGAAATAGTAAAGCGTAGATGCTGAATTCTTTTGACTTCTTTATATATTTACTTTTCTTTATATTTTGAACCTCTTTAACGAAAATTTTTGCTCCACTAACGTAACCATGTATATGTGGAGTAGATTAAAGAGTATTAGTACTATAAACATTCTTTCTTATGCAAGAAAAAATGTAATTCTTGTCGGAACTTTTTTACTTGTCCCGTATTTGAAAAAGTATTGCAGTTAAGTCAGCTAGCAGGACCAGAGTCGGAATAAGTGAAATTTGGGAGAATGATAGAGGAAGATTTCAGTCTTAGAAACTTCGTTGGGCTTATTGAATTAATTGGGCTTGTTATATTCAGTCTTCTTGGACTGTTGCTTTAATGGGCCCTAAATCCAGCTAATCTGAACAATTAAATTCTTAGGGCTGTATATTCTTATGAACAATATGCCAATAAATATTTAGGCATTGTATATAAGTATATATCAATATCCCAATTCTAAATTTAGCTACATTTCTGAGTTTAATAGATATAGAACATACAAATATCTTGATAAAAATAACTTCATTATCCTCTCCCAATTCCACTTACAGGTTTACACTAGATAATATTAATTATTATTAGTAGTAAAGTTTTGAATTTAATCTTAAATAGAAACCTTCAAATGTGATTAAAGTCGACTATTCTTTTAAAAATTGTCCCTTCCGATATTCCAAGATGATATTTTCCTACAAGTAATATTGGTAGGACCACAAAATTAAATAAATTTTGACACCCATTGATAAACTATTAATTAATGGGACAAGTGGCATTAATTAAATGCAGAAGTTAGTTATTAATAGTGCATAGAGAGTTCATACAAAAACACGTAATAATTTCTTTTCATCTATCCTAGTTTCCGTTGACAGATTTACATCTAGAACTTGTTATTGGTATATTAAGAGGTGACAAATATCTCAAATTAGTCAAGATGTATGCTTGATCCAAACACCACGATTATTAAAAAAAAATGTAAGTGCAGAAGTTAGTTGACAACTTTGACTTAGCATTCTTTAATATTTAGTACATAATTGTGGCGTATTTTTGTGGATGTTACGTTTATGTGAAGAAAATCAACAATATAATATAGTTTGGTGATGCAGTCACTTATTGTCAACTTTATCAAGGCCTAATAACATTATTTTATGCACTATGATTGTCCAATCTTTTTTTAATGTTGCATAAGTTTAATAATTTATCGTACATATTTTTATTTTTTTGTTCATGAACATGCTGAAACATTGCATTCTTCCTGGATTATTGGTGTTACAATTAACAATATCCCATGTTTCATGGTTTTAAAGATCCTTATTCCTTAAAGCTTAGTTTATTTAATTTTTTATAAATAAGCATTAACAGATTGATGTAATATAGTTTTGACTATATATTAAAACAGGTAGAAAATACATATGTGGATGATGATGAATCGTTCACAAATATTACATTTTCTATTTTAATTTCTTCCTAATCCTTTTACGTAACTTACGAAATTGAGAAGAAAACGTGTGGTGGATGACATGGCAGGCTGGGCGGAGCTAGTAGCTCGTATGCGAATTTGATTGAACCTAATAGATTTTATTTAAATAGTGTATTTGTATTAGTAAATTTATCAAATATATATAAATATTAAAATTGTCACTGTAAAATTCAGAACTCATAAAACTGAAATCCTAGCTTCGCCTCTGATCCTTTCACACATACTAATAATAGGGGCAGAACAAGAATATTTATTAAACTTGTTAAAAGTTTAGTACTGTATGTTAAAAAACAAGAACCAAATGCTTGAATTAACTAGCACTCCTCATCTCGTTAAGAGTTCATATATTATCATATTTAAATAAAGATGACGTAAATGTTACAAAAGAAGGTACGATATCACAATAAATAAAATCTTAGAAATTGATGAGTTTTTTTAAAAATATCTTATATATTTCTCAAATATGAAATATGCTAGCAAGAAATTCTCTATTTCCCTACTACATAAAATTTCTTGAAATTTAATGTTTCGAAGTTGAGTTGTGAATAATGTATTGATATTATATGAATATTTAAAATAATATAATAAAGTTATTTACGCGAAAAAAAGAAGTAAACAACAATTAGCTCCATAGTCCATATCATCTTAATTTCCATGTTTGAATGGACATATGAGCTTAAGAGAAAAGTGGACAAAACTTTGTATCTCATCGTTTTGAATTTTGACGTCTTATATAGAAACAACGTTCAACAAATATGTTTATTGTTTGAAAAAAAAAAAAAAAGACAAAGGACACTTGTCCCTCTAATTAATAAGAAGTTTCCTTCAATGACAAGGAAATTTATGCCTTTTAAATTATTCAGCTCTGTCCAATTGTGCTACCTTTACATGGTATTAACCAATTGTCGCTTCAATAAAAAATAACTACACCCTTGGCATTGAAAAGGCGACCTAATAGCACATGCCTAAGCTCTAACACTATGTTGGGCAAGTTAGCGCAAGACTCGAGATTGATTGTTAATCTTTTTGAGAGTCATTATAAGGGCATCAAACTGTAAGATGGCTTCTCCGGGGAAAGTGATCATATGTTGTTCAATTACGGAGCATTTTTATATGGGCTAGTGTTAAATCACATTAAATTTTAATTTTTTTTCAAATTTCTCTAAGTTATGTTGTCTCCTGTATTCAAGATAGTAAAACAGAAACAGAAACAGAAAAGATGAAATAGAAAGACAGAAAATAAAACAATCTGAGTTCACAGAACTCACTATGTATCTTTAAGAAATTTAATCCCCTCAAATACTTGAGGTTGTAGATTAATTTCTCCTAAGATAAAACAGATTAACTATTAAAGAAGTAGCGGTACCTCAAATTTCGATAATTTCAACGAACTCAAAAATCAGCAACGAGATCACACACACAGACTCATCGATCGACAATTTAGTTTGTAAGAAATGTATGCAGAAGAAAAGAAAGTTTTCAGTGTTTGAAATATGAGAGAAAGTCTCTTTATTTATAACCAACTGCAGCAAGTGTGAACGCATCTGTTCAGATAAAACATGTCTGTTCAGAACATTTGTGTCTTTTGGGAAAAGAAGTGTTTGTTCGGAAGGAACATGTCCCTTTTGAGCGACTTTACCGTTACACGAATTTTCAAACAATTCCGTTAGGCGAAATTAATTCTGTTAATTAATTAATTAACATTCCGAATTAATTTTAAGAAAAGAAAATTAATTAATGAGATGATTAAATAAATTTTGCCTAAAAAATTATCAATCAATCACATCATTTGTCAAAGCCAAAGTCGAGGCCGAGTGAACGACAACGGCGCGAGAGGACCCTTTACTTAACCCTTTAAGAGTTAAATGAAGTGTTTCCTAATATAAAGACAAATCATTTCTTTTCTTATACCAATATCGGAAAAATGTTTCATTTTTCCCTCTAAATTAGTTCCTTCACATTTCTCAATTTCTCAATTTCTCATTCATTCTTATTTCTTATTCACACCTTCCTTAAACCCAACAAGTTATAATAACCGTTTATTCAATCTTGATTTAACCACATGTCATAATCTGTTTCGTCTTTTTAATAGACGCCAATTTTCCCCAATACATTAATAAAGAAGAATTCATTCAATGTTGAGTTTTAACAAAATGAAGAGTGTAAACCATCTGTAAATTTCTTAAACCTCCGCTGTTCTACACCAAACATAATGTCTTAGAAAATTTAAAATAGGAAGCCATTATTCTTGGTTTCCCATTTGGGTCTCGATATCCATTTTAAGATTTGACTTCTTCGAATTTATGTAAAAATAAAATAAAATTAGTTTGATTAAAGTGTATTTTATTAAAAATGAAAGTAATTTCATTTCAAGGATCCGACCCCAAAATATCGAATCAAAGAGAAATAAAATACTTTATTAAAAATATATTTAATGTATTGAAATATCTTTAATCCTATGATTTTGAAGATACCATTTGATATATTAAAATAAAGATTTGAAATACCAAATTACGAAAGAACCATCTTTTAAAACAAACTTAATAAAATAATTAAACAAATAAATTGAACCATAATTTGATGATGTGTAAAAAAATGTCCTATTTAGTTTAGAAGTAATATGTGATATAAATTAATTTAGGAAGCCTAATTAAGAAAAAAGAGGGATCATTTTCAAGTGGTGCATTCTCCACTAATGATATATTTCCTTTTCAACAACTACACCTTTTCCAACTTCTTACTACTTGTCATTCCTACTTTACCAAACCAAAATCCTAAATTCATAGCTAGGGATTATAATTTTTGAAAATTCATCATCAAATATTTTTAACTTTTCCAAAATTGGTTTAAACAAATTTTTGAATTTTAGGATTTCTAGTTACAAAATGCCAATTTTTTAAAAGTAAAATACTTGTTAAACACAATTTTAATTTAAAAATTCCAACTCCAAAAACTACTCAATGTTTTAAGTTTCTTGGGTATGTTTTAAGTTTCTTGTATCCATCTCGAATTATTGACAGTCTTAAAAATACATATATACTTGACTAACTAAACTTAGATATACTCTCGATCTGCCACATGACATAACAAGTAGTCTCAAACTTTTGGATGAGCATGAGACTCTAAATAACAAATCGAGAGAAGTATTGAAAACACCCCTAAACATGACGAGAATTTAAGAGTATATTTCAATCATATCGCAAGATTTAGATATTTTAAATTCAATTAATCAACTAAAAAGTCATTTTTAAGATCATCAATAGCTCGGGATAAAAGTAATAGAGATAAAACCCCACATAAGCACTTTAAGTTTTCAAAATCCCCAAATCACTTTTCCCCATTCTTATAGCCTCCTTTTTCATTTTCAACTCCTTCACAGTTCATATTCCTTTTCCTCTCAACAATTCCCATCCCCTTTGCTTTATCAGTTTAAAAATAGTAATACTTTATACAGATTGGAAAAAAGCCAAAATCTTGTTCGTCAAGCCCAATATGTTTTCTTGAAATAGCAAAAAAAATGGGTTGAGGTAACAGGAACTTGAAGAAGAAGAAAAAGGGTGTTGATTCGTGTTGTTGTTGAAGAAAAAGAAGCAAAAATGGTGGTAAGGAAAGTTGGTAAGTATGAAGTTGGAAGGACAATCGGAGAAGGAACATTTGCTAAGGTTAAATTTGCTCAGAATACTGAGACAGGTGAAAGTGTCGCCATGAAAGTCCTCGATCGAAGCACTATCATCAAGCACAAGATGGTTGACCAGGTGGGTGTTTGTTTTTTCCCCTTTTTTTGAATTGGGTATTTGAAGAATGAGAAAAAAAAACCATTGCAACTGGATAATCCATGGATGAAGCTTAAGATTTTAGAGTAATTATTATTCCTAATTAGTTAAATTCATGTTTTGTAAATGCTCTATTTGAATTGTTGGAGCAATTTATGGAATAAGTTTTCTATTAATTAATGTGATAAGTTGACTCTTCCATTTTAGATCAATTTGTGAAAGTATTTGAAATTTTAGTTAATTGTTTAGCAACATCATAGAGTGGCTTTTACTTGTTATTTAGAATGTTAGTTGATTGACCATGGGATCATGAATGCGGGATTTACGCCAATTTGTGAGGCTGCAAATCATTTGAGAGGACACTGAAAGATGAAATGATATCCGAACAGATTCAAGTTAGTTTATAGATCATTTCTTACAATGTGTGCAAAATGCTGCTAGCTAATAGTCCCACTTTAGTAGATTCGATCGCAGCTCAGCATTTCAAGAGTTCTTTTTGAATGTCAATTCCTAAGCCATTTTTTTCTGTGTAGTGATTCAAATTGTGTAAACTTGTGTTTGTGGTATTAGTTCTCAAGCATATGGTATGGAGACAATGTTTCTGTTTGGATATAATTTGTTTTTTTTGGTTCTCTAATAGGAGCTTTCTGCATTTTCATGTTGCAGATAAAGCAGGAGATATCCATAATGAAGCTTGTTAGACATCCATATGTAGTTCGATTACATGAGGCATGTGCCAAAACAAGTGCCGATGACTTTCAGTTTCCTGAAATTTGTTGCCTGTTTCACTTTTAGGTTACTGGTGTTGGGGGGATTTTTTTGCTGATGTGCACTGCTGATATAAAGAAATTTTGCTGTCAGGTTATAGCAACCCGCACAAAGATCTATATTATCTTGGAATTTATCACAGGCGGGGAACTGTTTGATAAGATAGTAAGTCCTACCTTAAAATGGTCAAGGAAAAATGCAGATTATTTTGATTCTTCTTAAGCACTTAAGCATATATTCTCCTTTGAATGATTTCTGGTATGCATTTGTAGGTCCACCATGGACGATTAAGTGAGGCCGAGTCTCGAAGATACTTTCAGCAATTGATTGATGGAGTTGATTATTGTCACATCAAGGGAGTTTATCATAGAGACCTAAAGGTACTTGTTAACAGAAACGTAAAATCGAGAGAGCAATAAGTTATTATGCATTTAAACGAAAATCTTACTGCCATTTTCCACATTGCTCAGCCTGAAAATCTTCTGCTAGATTCCCAAGGAAATCTGAAAATATCAGATTTTGGACTTAGTGCATCACCTGGCGAAGTAAGGTCTCCCAAAACACTACCTTTTTTTCTCTATTACCAAGAATACAACAATATTGGTGTAAGTCTTTATGTTGCTAACTGCTGCCGATACTGTTCTAATAGGGAGTCAACATTCTTAAGACTACATGTGGAACTCCCAACTATGTTGCACCAGAGGTAAGTTAGGCAGCTTCGTTACAGTAATCTTAGTTCTTTGTTACATGTATATCTTTGAATGAGTAGTTTGATCATTGATATGTATCCTTTACTTAATTATGGATTAAGATGTCCCTTTTCATCCTTGTTATTGGAACTTTTTATCAGGTTCTTAGTCACAAAGGTTATGATGGTGCTGTGGCTGATATCTGGTCCTGTGGTGTCATCCTTTATGTTCTGATGGCAGGTTATCTCCCTTTTGATGAGGTTGATCTCACTACACTGTACGCAAAGGTAGAAGCTTTGCATTTTCATGGTTGTGTAAATAACTTAAATGGAATTCCTTACATTCATCTTGCAGCAGTATGACATGATAATCATGCTGATATTTTCACATTTCATCACAGTAAAAGAACATTATTTTATAGCAAAGTTTTAATTACCAACAAGTATGTTTGTATTTTTCTGCAGATTGACAAAGCAGATTTTTCCTGCCCATCTTGGTTTCCTGTTGGAGCAAAATCTCTGATACATCGAATTTTAGACCCAAATCCTCAAACTGTGAGTACTCAATCAGAGAATGTACACATATTAGATTGTGCCCTTAAAATTATTTGTTTTGGAAACTTAATCCGTCACAAAGCCTTCTATCCATTGAACTTGTAAAATATTACAACTTATCCACTCTGTGTAGTATTTATCAACAAACTTGTCAAATCAGAAGCAAGAAAGGAACTTTGGCATAAATCCTTTTCCTTTTCTCCTCTCTTCTTCCCCCTCACATAAATTAAACCATGTTTGCTCCCTCTGCCATTCTCCTCTCCACTTTCTTTTTTTTGGGTACAAGTCAAATTTCATTGTTGTAGAGCTAGATTTTCTCAAAATAATATGTACTAGATGTCTGTGTGACTTAAAGCAAGTCGTGCACCGGCAAATATTAAAACTTTCAGTTGTCTATACTATTCTCCATGACTTTTTCTTCTTTTTTATATTCATTTTCCTCCCATCTCCTTGGCTTCTCATCTAAAGCTTACTGTTCTTTTTAATGGTTCATGTGGATATGGGTGCTTCTATCTTCTGTTTTGTTTCTTTCCAATCAGAAAGAACAGGGAAAATGAATGGAAGGAATCAAGCAAAAAGATTTTTTAAAAAAACAAAAAATAAATATGCAGGTTCTACGTAGGGAAGTGGAAGGAACAATGAACAAACAAAGGGAAAAGAGAAGAGGGCAAAGAAAGAAACTTGTTGCTATTTGTGCTGCTTTGCTGCTCTGCATTTTTGTTGTTTCTTGTATTCCCGTGCTCAAATTTCAGTTTTTCGTGATGATCCCCATTGTCATGGACCAAAGCAGCAATCCAGCAACTTCTTCCTTTTGGGTTTCCCCTTTCATTTTTCTTCTTTGTAAAGTCGTTATTGCTGACAGTATCCAAGTGTTTGAACTATTCTTTTGTGCATTAGACCTTTTTCCGCACTTCCTTCCTTTCTTTGTCTAATTTTTCTATTTTGACCTTAAGTACTAAAATATCAATAGACATAGAACAACTCAGAAAGACAATAGGGGAAAGAGGAGAAGGAGAACTGTTAAGATAGCATCTGGGGATTGCATAATGGATGGATGGTCGTTTTGTGGAAAGGAAAAAATTTAAAAGGAAAAAGGATCTCCCTAAGTCTTTATTTCACTGTTATATTGACTTGGCTTATTTTTCCAAATAACGGAATTGTTAAGTTGCAACTTTTAGAAAGTTACTATGGTAAGATGCTAATTTTGCTTATCGCTTCTTGAGCTATTTACATTTTACTCACTAAAGTAGTATACTCTCTATTACATGAATTCATGCTAGCTTAGGGTTGCTTTTGGAGTGTAGTAGCTGGGTGGAGGTTTAAAACGATATGTAATAATGTTGACCATGAAGATAAATATAGTCTTCTATGAAAACTAACATATTCCTACATTGGCTTATTACTTAGTTTTTTTGTGCAGCGTATTCGGATTGAAGAGATCCGTAATGATGAGTGGTTTAAAAAAAATTATGATCCTGTCAAAGTCATGGAGTATGAAGATGTCAATTTAGATGATATTAATGCAGCTTTTGATGATACTGAGGTTAGTAAGACTTAGAATTACTGCCTTTGCTATATTAAACATTTTGATGTTGAATTAGGAATTTAAGTGAAATCTTCCCAAGGGTTGCTTGTTGGCAAGCTGGTAAGAAGCGGTGAAGCATCACTTTGTATTTGTTTATTGCTCAAGTTGAATGTCCTGTTATCATTAAGTTGAGAATGTTATTGTTTAATGTTGAGTAAGAAAACATATTGGGGCTATCACTTGGATTTAGATGATGGAATAGTTTTGTGAAGGTGCGTTCATTATAACTTTTTGCATTATTCAGATTCTTTCTGAAATTTTTCCTCTGGAGAAATGGAGGAATTGCACCAAAAAATGAAAGAAAGTTCAATTTGATAGGAATTGTTGTAGTGTTTGGTCTGATAAAAAGTATTCCATGGAGGTTCTGGTTATTGACTGCTTAGTTTCTTTGTTTTCCCCTATTTTATGGCATGTTATAATGTTTTATAGGAGGAAGCATCCAACGAGCAATGTGACAATGCGGATGCTGGGCCTCTGGCTCTAAATGCCTTTGACCTAATTATTCTGTCTCAAGGATTGAACTTATCCATATTGTTTGACCGTGGGCAGGTATTGATTCTAAAACTTCTACCAATTTGACCATTCACAACAGGACTCTGTTGTTTCTCTCTTTCATATAGATCAGATTTTATATAGTCCATTAACATATATATCAACTAGTTCTGAGTTGGAGCAATGACAAGAGGCACATCTTGCTTCGCATTTTCAACTTACCCCATAGTTTTGTTAGTTGCTTGTCATTATTAAGGTGCTGATCTTCAACTTAGATAAGTGAAATGTGGATGCTGGATTTACAGGATTCAATGAAGCATCATCAAACACGCTTCCTAACACAGAAACCAGCAAAAGTTGTTTTATCAAGTATGGAAGTTGTGGCCCAGTCCATGGGTTTCAAGACCCATATCCGCAATTTTAAGGTAGACACTCACCTTTTCTTATTAATAATGGGCATCTCAAGCTTAATCACTTGGGTTCACTAGGTCTTTTTTCTTTTCTTTTAAGTTCTATGCTGCAATTTTCTTGGAGAATTCCCAAGGTTGGTCCTCATTTCTGCTTGTATGTATGTCTCAGATGAGGGTAGAAGGTCTCTCTGCAAACAAGACTTCACATTTCTCTGTAATTCTGGAGGCAAGTTCACATCTTTCCAAAGCTGTTTCAATCTGTGTGGCACTCTTTGTGTGCTAGCTAATATTTATTATTCAACAGGTTTTCGAAGTTGCTCCTACATTTTTCATGGTAGACGTTCAGAAAGCAGCCGGTGATGCTAGTGAATTCCTCAAGGTTAGTTCAATCTCATACATATACATGATCAAAAACTCTCTTTGCTTCTTCCCTTATCAAAAGTGCCCAACATAATGCAAGTTCCTACACAATACTGTTTTACAGTTTTACAAGAACTTTTGTGGCAATCTTGAGGATATAATCTGGAGGCCACCGGATGAATCATGCAAATCAAGAGTTACAAAAGCAAGGAGTAGAAAGAGATGATATTTTAGCATTAGAGAATCTGTGTGTACTTTGTGTTTGTATAAAAGATTACAGTTTCTTGAACCCAATAGGCAGTGAGTACACTCTTTTATAGTCGAGCCAAGTGAGGGGTAAAGCTTCGACGCTTTCCCCAGGTTTTGTATCAATTATATCGATGTGGTGAAAATTTATCATCTTAGAGCAGAGAGTAAACATAACAAATACTTGCTGCTAAGTTTGGAGAAGAGTTTGTCAAGTTGATTATATTTTACCAGCTTCTGTGAAACATTTCCAATTTTCTTGTTTCATGAATTTCATATGAACAGCAAAGGCAATTGTTGTTGAATCCATGATCTACCCAACATTTGAGTCATTTTTTGGAAAAATGTGTTTGTCATACCAAACTCACTCCTTTGACGGTGATCTTCTTTTGCTTTTTCAAGCTATGAATGTAGAGATCACGTTGAGCAGTAAAAGAGATGGCATGACAAACCTTGAGTGTAACTGTTATAGCAATTGGAAATTTCAGAAGTACAGAGAACTCAATATAAGCCACTATTTACTTTTCTGATTTTCCTTTCATATAACAAGCTACATGATCTAAATTCAGTAGATGAGTAGAGAACAGAGACTTGACAAGAAAAATGATAATGAAGAAATTAAGGCTTTGAGAAAGAATTAAACAAGACTACCAAAATCGCCGCAAGAACAATGTCCATTCACAAATTTGTGAAGCCTTTTACTATCTCTAATGATGATTTTTCTTGAAGTTAGCTGTGAGATGAATTTCATAAAGCTGTGGCAATCTCTACACATGCTAATACTCTTAATAACTCGGATGGGTGCAGCACTCGGTGTGTTTAGCAATCCAAATGCAACAGCCAACTTTTCACTGTGACGACCAATAGGAAAAGTTGCCTCATCATCTTCTTCGTTTTTGAGCTCCAAACTTGTGTGTAACTCAAATCCCATTGTACTTGCTTTGTCATGTAAATCACTTAAGAAATTATCTATATTTTTGTATGGAGGATTCAACTGATCACCTGTTCTAAACGAATGAACCTTGTCCCTGATGCTGATCCAGCTCCAATCCTTTAGCTTTCCGATTTTTTCATCTTTCATTAGCTTTCTCACCCTGGAAACATCCTTCCATCTCTCAGCTGAGAGGTACATGTTTAACAACAAGAAGTAAGCTTCTGAATTTTTCGGATTCAGGCTAAGTAGTTGTTCAGCAGCATAAAAACCTAGCTCTAATTTCCCATGGCTTCTACAGCCTGCTATTAGAAGTGACCATATAAACTCGTTAGGCTCAAAATCCATCTTCTTGACGAAATCAAAAGCTTCATCTATCCTACCTAACCTCACAAACATATCAATCAAGCATGCATAATGGTCCATAATGGGCTTAATTTTGTACTCTTTTTTCATCATGTCAAAGTATGTCAATGCCTCTTTGACCAGTCCAGCATGGCTACATGCCGAGAGCACTCCCACAAATGTAACCTTGTTTGGTCTAACTCCTACAAACCTCATATCCTCAAAGAGCTGCAACGCTTGTTTAGAGTACCCATGTTGTGCGAAGGCTGTAATCATAGACGTCCAAGATATCAAAGTTCGTGTAGACATCTCCACAAAAGCTTTACTTGCCCTATCAATGCTCCCACATTTATTATACATGTTAACTAGGGAAGTTCCCACTACAACGTCCGACAAAAACCCCGACTTAATAACCTGAGCATGAATTTGCTCCCCTTGTTCCAAAGCAACCAAACTACTACATACAGATAACACACTCGAGAAGGTGAATAAATCAGGCTTCATCCCCGACTGATGCAGTCTCAAAAAAGTGTTTAGTGCCTCAAAACCGCTGGAATGTGCAGCAATACCGTCCTCTCCAAGATCCATCATCTGAGCGAGACCTGCAATCATTGCGTTCCATGTAACCAAGCTAATTGTCTCCATTCCATCAAACAACTTCTTTGCCTCTATAATCCATCCGTTTTTCAAGTATAAATACATTATTGAATTTGTTACTCGTAAATTAGAACCATACCCTAGTTTAATGCTCAAAGAATGAATTTGTGATCCTATCTTTAAAGCCTGCATTATGCAACACAAACTTAGTACACTTGTAAATGTGAACTCATTAGGCTCCACATCCGCACAAAGCATATCAACAAACAGGCTTAATCCCATTGCAGAATCCCCGTTATCTCCACAGGCAGATATAGCTGCTGTCCACGAGATGACATTCTTATCAGCAATCATCCGGAATGCTTTAACTGCAGAATCCAGATTGTGACTTTTGGAATACAAGCTACAGAGAGCATTGCCAATGCTTGTGTCATCCCCAATTTCATACTTCACAACATACGCATGAATCTGCTTTCCTAACTCGAAATGACCCAACAATGAGCAAGCATTGAACGCAACACCTAACGTATAATTCGTGGGAAATCCACCCGCTTCCAGCATTTCTTGGAATACGCTAATAGCAACCTCCGGCTGCGAATTCTGAACATAGCCAGACATCAAGGATGTCCAGGTAACAACATTTCTTTTAGGCAAATTATCGAATACCTTCCGTGCACTTCCCATCATCCCACATTTCGCATAAACATTAACAAGAAATGTCATGAGAAACAAATCTTCATGAATACCCATTTTTATAATATGGCCATGAATTGCTTCAGCTTCTGAAACAGAATTATTCTTGATACATTCTTGCAGAAGTGGAACATAAGAAGCTGATTCCACTTTTTCACTACCTTCTTTGATCAGTGAAAGTGCCTCTCTGAACTCAAGATTCAATGGCTCCAAAGCTTTATCCGAGTTTATGGGACTATGATTTTTCTAAATTAAACCACAAAACAAGAAGAACCATTATAAAAAGAAAAAACCCCATGAATTATAAAGAAAAATAATAATAGTCCAATGCACGGAAAAGGGCCGGACCATAAAGGTCTATTGTACACAGTCATAAGCTGCATTTCCCTCGAACCATGAATTCCGCCTCATGACAAACAACTTAACCAGTTACGTCAAGACTCGAAAATGGAATAAACTAGTAATTAAAAGGATCAAGAACGTACCTTTTCGAAAGGCAAAGGAGTTACTGAGTTTTTCTTGAATTCATTTTCAAGCTTAAGGGTGTTGCCCACAACTACTGAAGGCAGAGAAGCCATGAATTCTCCACTGGGAAAAGATTACTTCATTGCTCTATGGTTTTATTTTATCTGAAATTGAAAGAAAAAAAATGTTATCTTTACTCTTTGGATGAAATTGAACTGAAAATCCGAACAGGGGAGACCGGTAGAGATTGAGTTTAGTGGACCCCACTGGTGATGTGAAAATGGATTAGGGCGTTAATCTTAGCGGGAACTATCAAATTATGGATAGTAATCCACTCATTTAGGCTCTTATGGCAGGAGGGATGAGGGATATGGTTAATAATTTGGAAGAAAATATAGGATTATTTTATTTTGTGTTTCATAGGTGGTATTAAGTAGTCTCGAAATTATTTATTTCATTAATTGTAATATAATGATAATTTTTTTTTTATCTATGACATAATTTTGTCTATCACACCTTCGAATTGGAAGCCCTATTGACAAGATGCTAAAGAAATACTTCTTTCGTAAAGATATATAAAATATAATAAATATTATTTAATTACTATTATGATCTTAAATATGTTATGCGAAAAATTAAAATTAAAGAATGGTTAAATAAGAAAAAAGCTTTTTTTTTTAAATAGAGTAAAAATGCAAACAAATTGAAATGTTGAAAGTATTAAATTATGTAGTCTGAATTTTATTTCACTAAAATAAAAACTCCAATAAAGCAAATTATTAGAAAGGACAAATAATGTTTATAATTCAATCAGGTTTTGTTGGAGCAAATATTTCAATTAATTTTGCAACTCTTCTCAAATTTAACACCCTATTCAATTTGCATGGAAGGTCATAACTGTTGAAGCACTAGCAATTTTGGGAAATTATGAAAAAAGCACTATAAATGGGTTGATCAAAGGTTTACATACTATCCAATGCAAAGAATATTATACAAATGTTACAAAAGAATTTGATGATATTTTGGAAAATAGAGATCATTTTGCGAGCATATCTGACGATTGATAAAGTCTTTTGAAGAAATCAAGATTATATATATTCCTTGAATATGAAATTTGTTAGCTCATAATCTAGCTAAATTTTCTATTTCATGTATAAATAAAATTTCTTGGATTTTGCCTTCCCAAACTATGTCGTAACTGATGCAATGGTATTTTATGGACATCTGAAAATATTGTAAAGTAATGCAATGAAGTGTTTTCCTAAAAAAAAAAATGAGTGCAAATACATCAATTTATATTCACTTCATTTAGTGCATGATATGAAACTTTATAATTTTATCTTCCTTTCGCTTAGACTATAGTTGGTGGAAGTGAATATAATTTGTAATTCTACTTCATGTTGGTCTTAAAAAAAAAGTATTAGAGTTCCTGATTCTTGTTTGGTGAGAGTGCTGCATTACTGATGAACTATTTTCTGCTCTTGATATTTTCTGTTTATTTCTAGTTCTCTTTATTTTCAGCTTATAATATTTTCAAAGTTATAAATTAGAAAAACAGTAAAATAAGGCAATTGTACTCTTTCCTTTTTAAACATCGAATTATCGATACTTACTGAGATAGATCGAAAAAGTATTGGAGAGAGGTGATTAGACAGGATATGACACTTCGTATTACCGAGGACATGATCATAGATGGAAAGGAGTGGAGGTTACGTATTAGGGTAGGAGGTTAATAGGAGTAAAGTGTTGTCTAGCCTTTGCTACCTATCATCATATATTGTGTACTATGTTTCGATTATCACACTACTTGTGTGCTATTATGCTTTCTTCATTGTTTTCTTCCTCTTGTACTTGAGTTTGATGCACTTGAGCCGAGGATTTTTCAAAAACAATCTCCCTACCTCCACGAGGTTGTAGTAATGTCTGCATACATTCTACCCTCCCCAAACCCCACTTAGTGGAATTTCGCTGGGTATTTTTGTTGTTGTTGAATAATTGATATCTAGAACAGGCAAAAAAGAATGGTGCTTGGCTGATTTTTCTTTTTCTTAGAGCCAAAGTTTGGTAAGATGTATTGCTGGGAGCCTGAGACAGAAATCACTTTGTTTGCATAAGATCTTATCCTTTTTCTTGTTATACATCATGTGAAAGTATCATAAAATTACATCTGATGGTGACTTTGATTTGAAAAATTATACAAATGTAATGAAATGTGATCCATGTAACTCTTTTCCACGCACTGCAGGTGAATTCAAAAAGACAAATGTTCTAACTTCATTGGAGAAAAATGTCTTCTGACTCGAGCCTGATAGCAGCAATAAGACTGATAAGGAGAGAAGGAAAAGTTGGAAACTAGAACTAAAAAGGCTATCATCTTGCACATTTAACAGTTATAAAGAGGCAGCGACGGCAAAATTCCAGAATGTGAAGAAAAAGGAACCCTCACTGCCTCAAATGGACAAGTAAATGGACCCAATATTAAAAACTTAAAATACATGATTTTATATTCTGGTATAATAAACAGAAAAATACATCAGAAATAACTCTTTTTTTCTTTTGGTAGAAAAGTAAGGCAACAGAAGTACCTCAACACTAGATCCGAGCTCAATTCTTGTATTTCATTGTTTCTTTCTCGAAACCAACAGTAGGAAATTGTTTGGCATAGTCCTCAACATCCTGCCTTAGCTTGGCAACCTCAGATTGAATGTTGGAGTCTGAACTCAAAGTTGCCACAAAGTCCTTCAACTTCGTTCCTACATTTATTAGAAACCGATGATTGTATGTAAGTCTACAGTCTGAAACTTTTAATAACAAATTGTACGATCAGAGGAACTGGTGCATTCCAGAATTGACAAAATGAAAATCACCAAACCTTTGGTCTCAGCCTTGACCTTAAGGGCCAACTTCACAGCAGCATCAAAACATTCAGCCACTTTGACAAAATCCTCCTCAATAAATCCCCTTGAAGTGAGAGCTGGGGTTCCTGGATCACATCATGAGAAGGGGTAAATTGACTTGATATCATTATATCTACTCGTATATCACCATTAATGGAAATAATTTCTTCTCTGTTCTATTTATCATTTTAATTTTTAACTAGTGCTTTTAATTTGGGATTAACAGAAATTAGTAGTCAATACTAAGATATTGCCACAAGAATATTAAATGGTTCTCCCACTGGTTAATACTAAAAATACACTTTCGCAAAAAAAGGGAGGAAAGAGAAGAAGAGTTGAAAGAACCTAAACATCTAGGTGTTAAATCAATGAGATGCTGGACACTATAGGGTACATTAAAGATACTTCCAGTTATGTTAAGCAATCATAAATTAGGGGAAAAGAAGCTCTTTACCCATGCGAATGCCACCAGGCACCATGGCAGATACATCACCGGGCACAGTGTTCTTATTGGCTGCAATATGCACCGACTCTAAAACCTTCTCAACTCTAGATCCATCAATACCCTGAAGAAGGTATGTACCAAATTGTTAAGATAGGAGTCTACACTTCCATATCATGCACAAATTGTCGTATTTGATTGATTAAATACAAAAAATACACAAAAGATACAGACGTTCAGCGCCTGATTTCTTCTCTTAATATATTGCAAATATAAATAAACACTGTTATCAAAATTATAAATATCTCGTCCTTTTAGCTGTCTGATGGAAAAACGATCAGCAATTCAAATTACGGGACAGTAAGAAGCTCTCCAGTCATTTTAAAATGAACCTGTTATGTACCTTATTTCTTAAGTTTACCAGCACCAGATGATTCTCAGTTCCACCAGATACAAGATCATATCCCGCTGCCAGCAAACTCTGCAAAATATTGTGATCAGAAATTAACACATGCAACAAAACCATCAAGTTATCTCCCTCTGCGGGAGTAATGATCATAGACTATGCTAAAGGAGAAGGAGGTTAACTACAAGTAGTACCTCAGCGAACTTAGAGCAATTGCTAAGAACTTGCTCTTGGTATGCCTTGTATTCTGGTGTCATGACCTAGTTAACAGACAAGGAGACATTTTATACAGTTATACCTATAAAGGAGAACATGTGAACAATGAAAACAAACACAGAAGATGAACTACTTACTTGTTTCAGTGCAACAGCTAAGCCAGAAATTGTGTGATTGTGGGGACCACCTTGAAGTCCAGGGAAAACAGCTTGGTTGATTTTATCTTCATAGTCATACATAACCTGTAGATGACAATCGCACTATTACTTATCACATTAAAGTTTCTCTATTATTCATTCAAAGAAAGGAGATATAAGTGGCACCCATATTCCAACAATGAGATTTTTGTGCTTCTCATCCAGCCTTTTGTTATGCTAGATTATAGGGATTGAGGCATTTAACTTTTGATTCATTTAAGAAGGTGGTAGCGTGTTAACTGAGGTACATGATTTTATGGTGTGTCCAGGAGGCAAGTTTACAAGGTTGAACGAAGATCTGAGGACGTGTGCAAGGAATAAGCAGAGAAATTGGGCTGGGTTGAGGCCAGCAGAAGTTGATGGAACCCATAAAATTACTCAATTTGGTCGGCTAGGAGTGAAAGAATAAATTGGCTTGTCTAACATAAACCGAAAATTTCCAATGCAGGACATGGTAATAGGAGAACTAAACAAGAATAATCTACAAAGAAGGACTAACAACAAAATTTCCCTCCCTATATTTCAGTTCCAAAGAGTATCCATACCAAATTCTACAAGTTATTTGACTTCAGGTCATACTCACTTCTTCTCCTTTTTTGTTTATCTCCTTCACTCCTTTTCTGAAGAAGATCATCGCTCCACGTGGCCCACGTAATGACTTGTGAGTTGTGGTGGTAACAACGTCTGCATACTCAAAAGGAGAAGGGATGACTCCAGCAGCAACCAAGCCACTGATATGTGCCATGTCTGCCAAGAGAACAGCTTTTTGTTTGTCACATACCTGTCAATTGCTCAAAAACAGCACTACTTTAAAAAGTTGGAAAACAACATAGTGGGAACAAGCTTAAAAAGATATATTAGTTTACCTTACGGATACGTGCATAATCATATAGGCGAGCATAAGCACTTGCACCAGCAACAATCAACTTCGGTCGGAAGAGTGTCGCACTTTTCTCCAGCTGTGCAAATGGAAATTCAACAACTGAAGAATGAGTTGAAGAAATCACATACTAACTAGACTAGGAGAACCTGAGAAAGCCAACAAAGAGGGAAAGGAGTCCATGTCGCAGCTTAGATTTGTAAACAATAAAGCATGTTTTTTACCCCAGGAAAGACTAGCATAAATGGTGTACAAACACACTTGCTTCAAAAGTAATCCTAGCTCAACAGCCTACAATTTTTGTGTCGAAGCAGCTGAAGGCCTTGAAAAGTGGAAGCAGCAGAGACTTGTCTGTTTCACTTCCTCAGTATCGTTTACTCAGCATGGTTAGAAGCTTCAAGAGAGTGTTCCATGTGGAAAGTGAAATTGTAAACATGTCAAAGCATATGAACTAGGAAAAATTTAAATCAAATGTGAAGCAAGGTACAGGTTCAATTGAGGGGAATTCTGGATCTGATATTATACTGATTGCAAATTATATGATGTTGCAACCAAGAAATCAGTGCATGCAGACTATAAGGAAAGAAGATGACAAGATAATTTTGGCTTTTTCTTTAGATGATTTGAGTCAATGACTACTGAAATTAGTAATTTAGAAGTGGCCAAAAGGTGCAAGACACAAGAAACGAAATGGCTTGTAACACCTAAACCATTCCCAATTATACCAACAAACAAAATATTACCTGTTCATAGTCAATATAACCTGTGCTCTCATCTAATCTGTAAGGCATGGTCTCGAAAAAGATAGACACAGCAGAAATCTTCTTTGTGTCAGTCTGCATAGCATAGACAGAAATAAGGGCATTGCTGGTAAATAAAGATTACAGCAAAATACACATCAGATATATTAGCTCAAGAGAACAGAACCTGATAACCATGTGAAAGATGTCCACCATGAGGAAGATCTAGCGCCATAATTCTCTCATGAGGCTTTAATAAAGCAGTGTACACTTGAAAATTTGAAGGAGATCCAGACAATGACTGAACATTGACTGCAACAAAGTTTGATGAATATTTAGCATAAAGACTATTATCAAAAGCCTAGAGATCAAGAATAGAGCCATTATAAGGTCAGTTTACATCTAAAGATCCACTCAGAATGAAATTTTTCTGCCTGCTGTAATTACCTCCCCATTTGGCCGGATCCAAATTAAAAACTTCCAGGGCACGTTTTTGACACAATCTCTCTGCCATGTCAATATACCTATATAAAATGATAAAAACGACATGGTAAATGTTCCCAATTGTATTCAGTTAGCAACAAATGATAGCCAGAATGACAGACTCTTGCTGATCAGCCAGAAAGCAAGTATATCAATGTCACAGCAGCTTAGATTACCACTTTTAGTTCAAATTCTAGGTGATCAGTAATTCAGTATTCGGAGAAAGACAGTATGAACTTCAAATCAACCAGAGAACAAAAGTAATGAACGTACTCATTTCCTCCGTAGTATCTAGCACCAGGATACCCTTCACTATATTTGTTGGTCATCACTGATCCAACTGCTTGCATCACCGACAGTGATGTAAAATTCTCTGAAGGGATAAGCTCAAGACCCTGCAAATTCATCAAATTCATGGTTCATACATAAATAATCTTTTAACATACCAGATGCTTGTAAAATATACTCTCTTCATTCCAATTTATAAACACCTTTTCCATTGTGGATTGTTACTAGAATCTTAACACAGTTCTGTTACTATACAACTTTTTCTAAACTTTGATTTGATTTGATTTTTTCTCTACTAAACTCTCTTTTAACCACTAGTTTAATTATTTTCTTCAATTATATACAATTAGTGATAATATACAATTCGACTCAATACTCCTATCTATCTTTTGATTCCAATCAAATATCATGATATAAAGTGAAAATGAGGGACTAAATACTCATTCCGTTTCATCTTACTTGGCTCATATTGACCTAACACACCATTTAAGAAAGCTTTAATAAGAGGTGTATTTTAGTAAACTAACCTTATAAATGTAACACTAGTCAGTAATATGGAAAAAAAGTAATAAAATTCTCTTGATTTGCTAAAATGAAACATCTACTTTTGGTTATAGGGGCCAAATAAAATGAAACGGAGGGACTAACTATTAAGAAAATCAGGTGTTCATGTTTTAATTATCAGCTCATATCAAAAGCAGATTTTGGAATATCTTTACCAACAAAACAACACAAAATTTTCTCAACAAATCATAGAATCATAAACACAATACAATTACAAACCTTCCATTGCCTAGCTTTCTCAAGCTCAATAATGTCGGCAATCTCTGGATCGATTTCTTCAAGTGGCGCATTCAACTGCTTAATCCACTATTAACCAAATAACCAGGAGCAACATTAAAATCATTGATCCTACCATTGAAAACTCATAAAAAAACAAAGATCCAAAAGCAAAAATAAGAAGGCCTATATGAATTCTGATTCGATTTACTACTAACCGTAACTCGCGGATCCTCCCTATCTCGAACTGCTTGATTAGGCAAAGACGACTGCAACAACAACAAAAATAAAAAAGCAACAATTGACAAATTGAATATCACCAGCTTTAAAAATTAATAACTTTTCAGGAAGAAAATACTTGTGTACCATGTAATGCACGGAAGAGCCATTGGAGAGAGGACGAACAAGGTTAATGGAGGAACCGTAAGAAATCTTACGAAGAGCCATAGCCATTGACATTTTTTTTGTTTGTGTAATGGCAATTGAGAAACGAGCTTTTGGGTTGGTGTTATTAGGCCCCTGTTGGGGATTTGGGGGAAAGAGGGTGGTTGAAGATGGTGACAGAGCTTAGTGGTTTGGTGCGTTGTCTTTTGCTAATACAACATATAATATTATGTATCCATAATTTGAGTTATAAGCCTACACAAAAGTATAATTTGACTTATAAGCCTACCATAAAAGTAGGGTATGTAGTAAAATTATATTATGAATAGATAGCATAAAGATGAAATATAATTATTAAATCATATAATATTATATATATATATATATATATATATATATATATATATATATAAAAGAGAACGCTAAGCCCGCCTACGTGGCGCCACCACAAACCAGGTTGTGACTTTTATGAAAGGTTTTGACGTTTATGAAAGGTTGTGACCTTTCCGAAGGGTTGTGACTTTTCCAAAGAGTTGTGACTTTTCCGAAGAGTTGTGACATTTCCAATAAGGCACAATAAGCATTTGTTCACACTATGTTTTGTTGTCTATAAATAGAGGAATTTTCTCTCATTTTAAAATAATGAAAATTCTGAACTATTTTTTCTTCTGAACAATTAAATATTCATGTACTTTGCTCATGTTGAGTGGGTTACTAACACCGTTGTTTTTGTAACAATACGTTGGTGAATAAAATTGTTCCATCCTAAGATGATCTAATTCTTTAAACCTCGGGTATTAGAGGAGAATAATTTTCTTAAGGGAACACTGTGCATTCAGTGGACTCAATTTTTTCCTTTCTATTTCATTTTATTTTTACATATCCTGGTATTTTTTTACAGTCATTAATTTATGCGTATGCTATTAATTGTTGTTTTTGAGTACATGTTTTAAACTCTGTTGTTTATGTTTCTGCAAAGTTATTGTCTCCAATTATATTGAACATATACACATATAGTAGGTATATTCATTGTGCAGAAAATAATTATTGTATTCAGTTCCAAGAATTCATGTTTTGATATTCTATATAAAATTCTATAACTTAAAAGTACTATATATAAGCTTACATATTATCTATTTTTACATCGATATGGAGTTTCACACTTATCAATTGAAGAAATTTATTATGCAAGTTCAAAAGTTATAATTGCTTTCATGTTCAAGCGTAATTTCTTTTTTGAATTTGTTAACAAATTTTTGAATTTTCCCTGAGACATATCACAATTGTATAATCTATGCAACTTAAATGTGTTCTTTTTCTTACGAAATGCCTTTGTATATATATTCTTATTTTCTTCTTTATTTTCCTTTAATGTTGATTAAAGAATCAATAATTTATTATTTCCTGAATAATTCATTCATTAGAGGTTCTTGAGTTATGTGATAATGACAAAGAATCAAATTCATGTCGGAATATTGCTAATATTTTTTAAAAACCTATTTTTTTCTATTATTTTTAATGTATGGATATTAGTAAAGGATTATTTGCAAGTTCAATGTAATTATTAATTATGACCACGCGTAGCGCGGATAAATTACCTAGTAATAAATAAATAAAAAATGAGAAGAAAATATCAAGATAACAACGTGAACACACCAAATCGATCATTTATGGGTCTTATAACCGTTATCTAACAATAGATTTAAACGATATAACAGAATTTAAGTAACAATCATTCTGTTTAAACTAACAATACAACTATACAATACAACGGGTAACAACCATCCAAACAAGGCGTAAAGCAAATTATTTTTCTAAATTTAGGAATCTTTGCCAATTTTTATTAAAATATTTTAAGAAAATTAAAATGGAAGAGAGTTGGTTCTGGGGACAACGTCAGTAGTTAATCATCTCAAGGTGCATGGAAGTTGGTGAACTGATCCTATCGGAAAATATTCCCTTGTTCACTTTTAATTATATTAAAAATATTTTTTTTTAATTTTTGTTAACTTAATTTTTAATCATTGATATTAATTATTCATTCTCAAATTATTTCACTGTTCAACAAAATATCAATTGATATTAATGTTATAATAAAATATATGCATAATTAATTATTTTCTTAAAGGATATACAAAGTTCATTATGTACCAGTAAAAAATAAATCGTGAAGTCTATAACACATTAACAACAATAGCATATATAATGGAATCTAGAAAATATAGAGTATACATATTTTACATCTACCTTATAGAGAGATAAAAGTTGTTTTCGATAAATCATCGAGTCAAATAAAGCATCTTAAAATAGTTTGAAAAGGAAAATACAAATAAAAAAGTAGGGAATAACAAAATAACATTAAATAAAAAGCAATACACAAAGTATGAAGAAAAAATAGTAACAATAACCAAAAACATATAAGTAATAATTGAAATTATATAATAAAAACTACGATAATAATACGAATACTATTTGAAACTGGAAAAAGATAGTAGTACTAGAAAGAAAAGCGAGTCAATTTTCATTAAAGAGTGTCAAAATATAAGTAAAAAAGTTTATGCTTGATATTAAGGATTGAACACACAACCTCAAGCAATTCTCGCAACCCCTTAACCATAATCTAAATCTTCAACTTGTGTCAAGATGCGTCAACACTTATATATATATTTATTAAAACAAATATTGATCTATATGTAATTTTCCGACGAAGGGATATCGCTTGACACCGAATAGCTCCGCCCCTGTCACCACGCTCAGCTAACTCTCAAAAATGATAAAACATTAGATTTATCATCTAACATTTATAAAATTTAGACTGTGGTCTAACTTTACCCATAAAAATCCAGTTTATGTAGAAAAAAATATTTAAACATGATCGAACAAATTTATAAATTATAAGTTAATAAAATAAAATGAATCATTTATTAAATAGTAAAATTTGTGTCTTAAAATGATAGGGATGGTGAGTTTCAAAGCATTTAACTTGGGCCCAATGATTTTCCACGTATTTCAGGGAGGCCCATATTTTGGTTTCATTTGTTTGCATATAGCCCAGTAGGTTTGTTTGGATCTCATTGGGGAATATGGATTTTTACACTGTTAAGCAATTATTAGTTGAGTAATTCATCCCTCTTTTCCCAATGAATTGTAATTCTTACATTTTTATTACTATGAATTTGGTATAGTACATGTATACAAATGAATCATTAACTAATGTCAATCTTCTGTACACTCCGTTCATTTTTACTTGTCACATTTTGTTTCTTGAGAGTAAAATTATATGTACTTTGAAAAATATTTTAAAATCTATTTTTCATCATATTAATATGAAAGGAATTGCAACTTATAGTATTTTTCGTATAGTTTTCGAACGTTTAGATTTAAATTTAAAATATTAAATTTAATCAAATTTAATGTAGATTATCATATTGAATTTTGTGAAGCAATACGTAATAAGTAGAAGTGAATAGATAAAGAAATATTTTTATATAAAAAATATGTCATATTTGGACTATCATAGTATGTACCATCAAATATATAGAATATAACAAAACAATATGAATTTAATTTGTTGTTTTTTTCTAGTCTTCAAGATGGAATGCAGATTGAAAGCGATTATCTCCCAAATCGTGCACTAAAATCCACTTCAATTAAATGTGAACCAATTAATGTGGTGCAGTTTTTTCCAAAATCATTATTATTTATTTTCCAATTAATTAGTTGCAGCGTCATTATCGTTTACTATAGTGATAAAATGTCTTCATGTTCTTTTTTCCAAATGATGTCATTTCAATAATTCTAGGAAGAATTGCCTTTCTCAAAAAGAATCTGCTCATAAATGTGTCATCAAATTCTGTTATATTAAGTCTTAAGCCTAACTCACATCTAAAAGTTGGCTCAAAGGGAGGATGATTGCCCAAACCTTATAAGGAGTTCACTCATCTCATTAATCACCAATGTGTGACATTTTGCTTTAACAAATTGTGTCGAGTCCCACATCTGTGCTTCCTCACGAGTTAGGTTTTAAAGCTGAGTTAAGTCCAAATTTCATTTTCTTATAAAATTGCTTGTCATCGATCTAAGAAGGAGGTAAAAACATGATGTATTTGTTTAAATGGTGTGAATTTTTTTCCAAATTGTATTCACATTCAATATATTGCATTGAGTACGATTACATCAAGTGTGTTATTATTTTAATTTGTTGTCTGTTGAAATTAGTATTAATATGTCTTAAAAGAATAGTAGTAATATAGATACATCATTGATTAATTATTCAAAGATGATCATTAGACGACACAAGTATACGTGTGAAGCCAATTGCAAATTGCAATGTAAACGATTCACTAGTTAAAAGTTTCAAAATTTGAGTTGTAAAGGCTATACGTAGTACAAATTTGAATGTAATTGATTTTGACTTACATATAGACCTTATTCTCCTTTTAATTATATGGAGTACAAATGAGAAGCCAATTGCAATTTGCGAATAACGCTGAAAAAACGTATTCACATTGAATCTTTAATAAATACATGTATCTTTCATATGTATTTTTATGACTAGTCAAAAGTTTCATATATATTTTTATCACTAATAATAAGAGGTATACGTCTAATTTTAAAGTACTACGATTTAGTTAGCTTTACAATAATTGTGCAGGTTTCATGGACCAAACAAATAGATGTTGAAACACACATAACAAGAAGAACACGAAAGTCAAAGAAGATTGAGGTGAATTTAGAACAAGTAGCATGAGTTGTCTATGTCAAAATGGTGTACCCGTGAATTATCATCAATTAGTGGGGGGGCTTTTGTCTCCATACAATTACTTATTATCCAAATTACTTCTCCAAACATAAGATTATCATTATTTTTAAAGGATATGTAAAGTCTAAAATAGATAAGTAAAAGTGAAAGGAAAGGAGTCGTAAATTGCTCGGATAACCTTGTGGCATACCGTTGAATTTATTATATCCTACGCTACCATCTTTCTTCCTAGTGATTCAACTACAACGGATATTTAGTCAACTGCAGTTACACTTACACCAAGAACTCTTATTCTATTGCATCAAGAGCCTATTCAATTAGTTGCAACACTTACTATAACAAGAACAACATGAACTCATATATTTTATTTATTTTTATTTTTAGTCGAAACTAAATATTACTCTTTCCATTTCAATTTATTTATTTTAATTTTTATTTTTAGTCCATCTAAAAAAAAGTCTCCTTTACTTTGGATAACTCTTTAATTTTCATTTTTCATATACTGATATACATGTTTAAAATCACAAAATTAAACAACATTTTGATATACTTCATATATTTTCAAGTTAAATATTACAAAATTAAAAAATCTTATTTACTTTTTAAAATTCTTCGCTAAATCAAAATTAAATAAGCAAATTAATTAAAACAATGGGAGTAATCATTATGACGTATAACATGAATTATATATGAAGTGTATATTGGGTACATTGATCAAGAAACGTGAAAAAAAAACAAAAGAAAAGACGGTCGCTCCTTTTAGGAATTGACAAAATTAGAAGACAAGTTGGGCACAATCATTCATTCTGCAATTGGGAATTGTTTTTATAAAAAGATAACTCTGATACTAATTATAATTTTTTTTGAATATAATTTAATTCCAAAATGTTTATAAGGTAATCAGACTTATTCCAACTTATTGTTTACCTGATGTTAAATCTTCATTTTATGTTATTCACACTTTAAATATCAATCTTGACCGAAAATATTAAGTTTTTATATCGATTATGTAACAATTCTCTCATCGTAAACTAATTTTTTTCGGAGTAGAGTTACCTACATCCGACATGTTGATAATTGTAGGACACGGGAAGGTTATGATAATTTGAGAGTGGGCAGGGATATTAATTAATTCACAGAGAAAAAATGGAATTCGGTGCATTATATAAATGACCGTGGAAAATAAGAGATGCATATATTCCACATATTTTGTTGGCCCAACTGTTTTTGACTTGGAAATATAAACCAGTTATACATTAGTAGAGAGATAGTCATTATTTAGGATTCAAGAGTACTCTATTTGTTCACATTTTTTTTTTTAGTTATTCTAATTACTTGTTCATTTTGATAAATTAAGAAAGGATAAAAATATTTTATCTATTATATTTTCAATTAATTACTTTGAAAAAGGTAGAACTTTTTGAAAATCTTAAGTTTTTAATTCATCAACTTCATAATTAATAGGGGTAAAATGATAAACTCACTATGTCAATTATTGTTTTCTTAATAGGTGTGTCAATTCAAAAGTGGACAAGTAATTAGGAGTAGTTGAAATCCTGTTAAAAAGAAGACTAATTCTGAATCTTTTTTTTTTTTTTTTTTTTTACATTTTTGAACTTTGAAAAATTTATTTATTTTGAATCATGAAAAAAAAAGTGTTAACAATTTGTTTATATTAGATTAAAAGAAGTATATTTTAAACATAAAGGAAGGGAACATATTAAATAACTTCTTCCAACTATAAATAAACTCCCTCTTGTCCATATTGTGAATTGGTTGGACCTTTTTAATAGTTTAAAATAAATGGTTTTTTTAAAGTTTAAGAGAATTGTTTAGATTTTTTTTTATATTCATTTTTTTAATAAGGTACTTAATTATTTTATATTTTTCAAAAGAATAATTTGAAAATAATAAAAAATATGATGAAAAGTACTCCCTCTATTTCATATTAATTGAATTTTTGGTATTTTTTTTTTCATTTTTTAAAATAATTGAATTGTTCAAAATTCAAGATGGAGGTTTGTATTTTTTTCTTCATATTTGCCCTTTTTTTTTAATGAAGTTTTACTTTTTTCTAGGAGATAAATTTCACTACTTACAAAACTAAATTTATGATTTCACAAAGCACAATAATGAAAAATATGACTTAAATTATATTCTTGAATATTTTTCTTAATAGGTATGCATTGCCTCACAAATTCAATTAATATAAAATAGAAAAATATTTTATTAAAGAGAATATAAAGAAAAAAAATGAATAATTTGAGACGCAGGGGCGACTCAACAACATTGGGGGCCTAAAGCGAAACTTAAGAGAGGGGCCCTAATATTTTATTTTTTTCATCATATATACTATTATTTAAAATCTACTTTTCTAGCTATTTTAGATGCGAAGTCATTAGGTACTGTTTTATAATCAATTTGTTTTAATAATTTTTTTTCAAATGATAATATAACTAATTCATTCAATCTCTCTTGAGACATTGTTGATCTTAAAGAAGATTTAATCAATTTTAATTTCGAAAAAACTTCTTTCGGCTGAGGCAACGGTTACAGGAACTGTTAACATTATTCTATAAGCTATATGTGTATTTGGAAAAGAATCAAGTCTTTTTATTTGATTGAGTATTTTCATTAGATCATTATCTTCTACTTGTATTATTTTCCTTAACACTTTTAATTCAAAAAATAAATCTAAACTATCAATATCAGAATAACTATTACGTGTTCAAGGTTAAGACAATATCTTTTTAAATTCTCATCCTTTAGTGATCTCAATATTTTACCATTAAATAAGAAATCAAAAATATTTCCATATGCTTCAATTGGTTCAAATCTATTTTGAAGTGAAACAATAGTTTTGATGTACTCTACATATATAAAACAATCAACTCTAAAAGATTCTTCAAGGGACTTTGTCATTTCGCTATCCATATTTTCATCAAATTGTTTCTTACGAAATTTAGGTTTATTTTCATCTCATATGTAATTTTCTTAGTAGAAATCATAACACTCATAATACATATAATCTCTTTTAAAAAAATAACATATATAAGTAATTGTTTCTTAAAAATGGCCCCCCCAAAATATATGGGGCCCTAAGCGATAGCTTTAGTGGTCTAGGGGTTAAGACGATCCTGTTGAGAAGGAGGAAGGAGTAATTAATATTGCATTAGTATTTCACCTAGAAATATCATACCACACAAGGAGCCTGCAACTCGGAGTTCACTAAGTTCGATAGCAATTAACGACAAGTTTCATGCAGATACGTAAAGGAGTACTAGTACTAAGAGAATATTTTATTTATGATATGACATCTAGTCGTGAAAAATAATGCACATAACATGCACAAATAACAAAAATCTAACAACTATTTTACTTTAGATTCTAAAATTCTATTTTTTTTTATATTTTTTATGACAAAGAGAAATCTGTAGCTGTTATTTTGGGTGCAATCTTATGACTTATGCAATAGCTCGCAAATTACATAGGAGAGGTAATCTGCATTAGGCAAGCTCGACTCAAAAGACAAATTCTTTGCTTTCGTTGACAAGAAATTTCGAACTAAAGACCTTCGACATAAAAGTCCCAAGTCCAAACCACCGAGCCATCCGAATGTTATTCAAAATTGTAATTTTACCTGTACTTTTAATGTTAAGGTGCAATGCACAAACTCAACATCAGTTTTCTGAAAGAAATAATAAATGGTTGGATAAATAATTAAGTGTTATTTTATTTCAAAATATATTTTAGTCCAATGTTTAAAGGCACTTTTAATGATAAAGATTCCAAAAATGGTGTCAACCATTGAACATAATCTGAGATTCTTTCTTTTTTAAAAGATCTTTCAATTGCCAAGCTGGGTACTCTTTTAGAGCCTTGACCAATAAAGTGTCCCCAAGAAATTAACCATATTTCAACTTTTTACAAAACTTTACATCGTTTCATTCGAGAAATAAGTGATTAAACATAATAATTTCAAGATAAAATAAAATTATTTCATCATGTATTTAGTTAAAGATATTGCTCAGTCTCAAAATTATTTATCATACCATTTGATGTTATGAAATACTAATCCCATAAAATATCTCAATTCATAAAATAACTTTATTTATCTCATCTTCGTACCAAACAACCATTAAGAGAAATGCAAAATATACAATATTGGAAGAAGTTGTATACGTTCCATTTACTTAATTACACACCCAAAAAGGTACTCTTTTCATTTTTCGAGATTAAGGCTATATAAATTATATATAGAGAGAGAAAAAAATTATAGTACAATGCATTAGGTCATCCTGTTTATAAAGTATATATACAATATATAAATAACATGTACTATATATTTTTAGACATAACATATACAATTAAACCGTACAAATAGAATATACTTTAATCATATTGATTTATGAACATATTTAAAAATTAAATTGATCAAATATAATATTCACAGATAAAATATATCATATAAATTAAGACGGACGAGCTGAGCTCAGAGGTCATGCGTCAACTAGCACCAATGAATCATTACAAAATACCAAAATTTTGTGTATAAAGTAACACTCCATTTCCCCCCTCCTTCTTGCCTACTTTATCAATTCCCTTCACACACTCTTGTTTTCTTCTATTTTCTCCATTTTCACCCAAAATGGGAACAATGGAAGTTGAAGCTCCCATAACCAAATTACAACAAAAAGAGTAAGAAATAAACGAAGATGAGCTTTCTCCAATTGAAGAAGTCCGATTAACCGTACCCAACACCGATGACCCGACCCTACCCGTATGGACTTTCCGAATGTGGATCCTCGGTGTATTCTCTTGCGTTCTCCTCTCTTTTCTCAATCAATTTTTCTCTTACAGAAAAGAACCACTTATTATTACCCAAATTACAGTTCAAGTTGCTACTCTACCCATTGGACGATTCATGGCAGCTGTATTACCCACTACTAAATTTCGGATCCTCGGGTTCGGGTCGAGAGAGTTTTCGCTGAACCCGGGTCCGTTTAACATGAAGGAGCATGTGCTTATTACAATTTTTGCAAATGCTGGGTTTGCTTTTGGAAATGGATCTGCTTATGCTGTTGGAATTGTGAATATTATTAAGGCTTTCTATCGCAGGAACATTTCTTTTGCTGCTAGTTGGCTTCTCATCATTACTACACAGGTTTTATATTTTAGTATACTTTACTTTCACTCAACTAATAATTACAGTAGTTATTATTTTATAAATTTAGTTTTTGTGTCGAAGAAAATTAATATTGAGAAGAAATTAATAGTGACAGTTAGTTCTCTTAGAAATCAACTTCTGTGTTTGATTATTAAAGAATGTCCTGCATTGAATGAAGTTGCTACTTCTTTAATTAAATTAGAGGTCTTGAGTTCGAGCTTTGAGTATGAAATACACTGTGAAATGCGAATCTGAATTAATGGAACTCCAATACATATATCAGACAATAGATAGAAAAATAAACAACTCCTCTGTTTAGCTTCTTGAATAAATGGAAAAGTAAGGGTAAAACTAGAAGAAGAAGAGTAAGTTGATGTTTGATTATGTTTTATTGTAAAATTTGAAAAAGTCATTTTTGTTTTAAAAGTGAAAAATAATATTTAAAATTATTTAAAAAAAATTAAATATATATATAGTCATGAATACACCTTACCAAAAAAAAAAAAAAAAAAATACA
>JAJONR010008714.1:0-43089 GCA_029582245.1 Solanum etuberosum | reverse complement strand
GTCCTCTTGATTGTGAAAAGTTTATGGTTGCTTTCCTTGATAGGTTCTTTCCCCTTGAGATGAGAGAGGCAAAACCAACTTAAGGGTGTTGCTCAAGTTTGGTTCAAACAATGGAAGGAAGAGAGGGTGGTTGATGTGTGTCCTCTTGATTGTGAAAAGTTTATGGTTGCTTTCCTTGATAGGTTCTTTCCCCTTGAGATGAGAGAGGCAAAACCAACTTAAGGGTGTTGCTCAAGTTTGGTTCAAACAATGGAAGGAAGAGAGGGTGGTTGATGTGTGTCCTCTTGATTGTGAAAAGTTTATGGTTGCTTTCCTTGATAGGTTCTTTCCCCTTGAGATGAGAGAGGCAAAACCAACTTAAGGGTGTTGCTCAAGTTTGGTTCAAACAATGGAAGGAAGAGAGGGTGGTTGATGTGTGTCCTCTTGATTGTGAAAAGTTTATGGTTGCTTTCCTTGATAGGTTCTTTCCCCTTGAGATGAGAGAGGCAAAACCAACTTAAGGGTGTTGCTCAAGTTTGGTTCAAACAATGGAAGGAAGAGAGGGTGGTTGATGTGTGTCCTCTTGATTGTGAAAAGTTTATGGTTGCTTTCCTTGATAGGTTCTTTCCCCTTGAGATGAGAGAGGCAAAGGTACTTGAATTCATCAACCTTCATCAAAGAAATATGAGTGTGAAGGAATAATCTTTGAAGTTCACACAATTGTCTCGATATGCTCCTACTATGGTTGTCGATCCTAGGGCAAGGATGAATAAGTTTATTTTGGGAGTGTCCAAAATGGTGGTTAAGGAATATCGTACCACCATGCTTATCAATGATATGAAAATTTCTCGTCTTATGGTTCATGCTCAACAAATTTGAAATGTAAATAAATTCATTTACACCAATAAGAAAATTAGGGTGGATTATTCCAGAAAATTTACAAAAAGGGTTTTGTTATCAATAATCATAATTAAACTAAGATTTAAGAAATTCAAATAAGTAACAAGTAATCTAGGGGTGCGGGGATTGGAAATTGATGTCACATAGGGGTAATTGTGTTGCTCTATATTACTAAACACTCATGGATAGGTTGGGTAATCTTCAATGACCCTAATCTTCTTTCGATCTCATAGCATCAGTTCATAAAATCTCCTTTCGATCTTATCTATGTGCATAACTAAACAACTCATTACCTTACATTATTCTCTCTTTCAATGTAGAAATAGGGCAAATTGATCCAACCCATAATCTCTTTTTCAAGCAAATTACAGACATCAAACCTAAATTACAAGTATCGAACTAATTACCCAGTCCAATCAATATCTTTCGAGCATCAATCAGTTATCAGAAGTAGAAATTAAAATTTCAACCTTAACCCATAAATTAATTCCATGCTAATGATCCCAAATCCATGTATGAACAACAATAAAATAGATCATAACACAATACCAACTACATTAAATCAACACCCAACCCCATAATTGTACCCCTAAACTTTGGGGTTTTAGCCACCCGTCACAAAGTGTAAAGAAATTGTACCATTCATGAAAGCAGCCATGAGTAATATGAAATTAAGCAATTATAAGAAAAACCCACTTTGAATTCAACTTCAATTTGTCAATTTCAAAAGCAAAGTTGAAAACCCCAAAACTAAAAGTGTTTTTCAAAGTGAAGTGTTTCTCTCTAAAAATCTAGAGAAAAAAATGCTTAGACTAGTCTCTCTAAAAGATTCAGCACCCTTCTTTCTCTCTCCTTTGGGCAATTTATAGTTTCCCAAAATTTGGCCCAAAACTCAATGCCTGACAAATTCGACAACGTTAGTCGGGCTCGCTGAGCACATTCAACGAATTGACATTTTCTCTTTAGCTCGCCTTTCTCTTGATTTTTGCTTTAGGTGTTTGAAACTCAATCGATGAGCTCATTCAAGTCTGTCTTTCATATTTGGCGGATCTCTGAGAACCACCTTTGTTTGAATTTTAAGCCTTCAATTTTTCTCCAAGTACTGTCACCTTCGGCGATGGTCAGCAAGTTCGTCTGTTGCATTCAGCGAGTCACCATTCCTCATTGTGTTCACAGACCTACCTCAATTAATTTAAGTGTTGGGCACTGTCAATTTGGAATAGGTCGTGCCAATTGGGCGATCCGCCCTTCGTTTTAGGTGATCAACAATATGGAGTTTATCTTTTCATATTTTTGGCCATTCTTTCAAACATTCATCCTTGCCTTGTCCCTTAGCCTTCATAGCTGCAAATCATTAGAATAGGACATAATTAGGCATTGAGGACACTAATTATTAAACTAAATAGGCCTCAAATGAGTGTAAATCTACTACTCATCATTCAGTAATAGTCAAACCTCAAAGTTTTAGGTGAAGCTTTTGCTTCTTCTAGGTGGAGTTTTCTTTGATCTTGACTGAATTTCTTACAAAGTATGTGATTATATGATCTAAAATGTGCTTTTTGTTTTTTTATCTTGTTTATATAGTATTTTCATTTATTTTCTATCTTGTTACGGTTCTGATTAGGGTTTTGATTTTGGGTATCGTTATCATTTTAAAATTATTCATCTTATACAGGCATGTCTACTAGGGTTGATCATAGTTTCTTAAAAAAATTTGGGCTTTTTATTAAAATCCTTGTTTTGTGGTTGTAATCATACAATAATGTTTTTTGCCTGTTGATGAGATTCTTATAAATTGTTTGCTTGTGTCTTAATTTTCTTTCTGTGCCTAATTTTCTACTTGTATCTAATTTTGTGCATTTATGAGATTGAACATAATCATTAGTTATTAAGTTTTTCATGTTTGATTATTCCATAATTTTGACATGCCTTATTATTGTGGTTATAGGTTGACATATGACTACTAAGTTTCTAAATCTAAGGTAAATTGGGAGTATGTTGGTGAGTGTAAGTCTAATCTACATCAGAGTTAGGACAGAGCATGTGTTCAATGTTGATGAAGATCACTTATCAACTCCTGAACTTGCATATTATGGTAAGTCTTCTGGGATTACTGAGTTGGGGAAGACTTATGTTGTTGGATCTCAAGGGGGTGATCTGGTTGAATTGAAAAAAATAGGGATATTTATGGCATTGCACTATTTTTACATAATGGGGACACAATAGATATATATGAGTGTGATGACTCAATTCTGGAGTATGTGGGTTCATTTGAAAGACAAATTAGTCAAAATCTTGTGAAGACCTCTTATTCAGTCGAGGACTATATATTCGAGAGATGGTTAAGTTGCACGGTGTGACTTTATCTATCATTTAAGATAGAGGTACTCAGTTCACTTGTTATTTTGACATGGTACTAAAGTTAAGCTTAGCACGAATGTTTACCCATAGACAGATGGTCAGGTTGAACAAACTATTCTAACTTTGAAAGATATTTTGAGAGCTTGTGTGATTGACTTTAAAGGTAATTGAGATGATTATTTATCTTTTATTGAGTTTTCTTATAGTAATAGTTATCACTCAAGTATTCAGATGACTCCATTTAAGGCTCTACATAATAGGAGGTGTAGATCTTCTATTGGTTGGTGGAAATTGGTGAGTGATGAATGGTAGATTTACACTCATTTGAGGCCTATTTAGTTTAAAATTTAGTATCATCAATGCATAATTATGTCATATTCTAATAATATTTTGATGATTTGCAGCTATGAAGGCTAAGGGACAAGGCAAGGGAGGATATTTGGAAAAAAAGGCCAAAAACATGGAAAGAAGTGTAAAATCCACAATGTTGATCACCTAACAAAGGGGGCGGATCGCCCAAATGGCACGACCTCGCCTAAAGTGACACTACTCAATATTTGAATTAATTGGGGAAGGTCGGAGAAATTAAATAGAAACGGTGATTCACCAAATGCAAAGGGAGAACATTCTGACCATCACCGAAGGTGACAAAACTTGGAGGAAAAATGAAGGCTTAAGGAGAGAATAAAGGTGGTATTCAGTGATTCACCAAATGTGAAAAGAAGACTCAAATGAGTTCGCCGACTAAAGTTCAAACATCTGAAGCCTAAAGAAAGAGAAAGGCGAGCTAAGAAGCAAATGGTGATCCGCCGAATAAGCTTGGCAAGCCTGACTAACATCGCCAAAGTGGTCACGTAGTGAATTTTGTGTCCAATTTTTGAAAACTAAAAATAGTCCAAAGGAGAGACAAAGAAGAGGACTTGGAGGGAGTTTTGAGTTAGTCTTCATCTGCAAGTTTTTCTTTTAGAGAGAGAAATGTTTTACCTTGTGAAAAACATCTTTAGTTTTAGATTTTCCAACATTACTCCTATAATTGACAATTGGAAGTTGAAATCAAAGTGGGTGTTGCTTATAATTTCTTAATTTCATCTCAACCATGGTTGCTATCATAATAGATATAATTTCTTTACACTTTGTAATCGGTGGCTAAAATCCCAAGTCTAGGGGTGCAATTATGGGTTTCAGTGTTGATTTAATGTAGTGGGTATTGTGTTTTGCTCTGTTTTTTTATTGTTTTCCATGGATTTGGCTAGCATGGGGTTAACTTATGCGTTAAGGTTGCAAACTCAATCCTACTTCCAATCTACGATTGATGTTTGAAAGAGATTAATTCGAGTGGGTAATTAGTTTGATATATGTAATTAAGGTTTGATGTTTGTAGTTTGCTTGAAAAAGAGATTATGCGTCGGATCTATTTGCCTTAATTTTGCTCGAAAGGAGATAACATAAGGTAATGGGTTGTTTAGTTAAGCAAATAGATGAGACCAAAAAAAAATTCTATGAACTGATGCTATGAGATCGAAAGAAGATTAGTGTCATTGAAGATGACCAAACCTATCCATGAATATTTAGCACTATTGAGCAACAAAATTATCCATATGTGATATCGATTTCCAATCCCCGCACCCCTAGATTACTTGTTAATTTCTTAAAAATCTGAAGTTTTAGTTTAATTGCGACTCTTGATACCAAAACCATTTTCGTAAATTTGGTGGAATCATCCACCCATTGTCCTTTATTGATGCAAATGAATTGATTTACATTCCCAATTTCTTAATAGAATTCCTTGCACTATATCACTCTCTATGGAATTCGACCCCGACTCCTAGTTGGGTATTTTTATTGACGATGACCGCTTATTCTCTTAATGTTTTAGGATAATTTGAGCGTTATCAAATATGGTGTCACTTCCAGGGAGTGATGGCTAAGAATTCCATTTGAGAAATTAGTTTGTAAATTTGTTTAGTTATAGTAAATTGTTGCTTGGTGTTGTGGTTTGTTGATTTGCAGGTATAAAACATGAGTTACCACGATAGTGACAACGATAGTCACTACGGGCAAAATGACAATATGGGTGATTTGAATGACATGCACATGAACTTTATTCAAATCACGGGATCCATCTGGTTACCTCCTACAACAGGGAGGGCAATTTTTGATGTAATCGAAACAATGTTACAACTACTCCAATTGAGAGGAATGTTCGAGGGTTTAGCTTATGAAGACCCTCATGAACACCTTCAGAATTTTATGGATGTATATGGGTTATTTGTGTTCAAGAATATCTCACAAGAGTTCATAAGGTTGAGATTATTACCATTCTCTTTTACGGGTGAAGCTACAAGATTTTTGGTAGAATTGCCAAATGGTTCTATCACTTGTTGTGAGAAGTTGACTGAAGTTTCCTTGGAGAAATTTTTTCCTCCCTCGAAGATGGTAAAACATAGCGACCGGATCTAAAAATTCAAAAGAATTGGAGGTGAACCTCTTCATGAGACATGGTTGCAATTTCGGAAATTACTCTTACAGTGTCCAATACATGGTGTTCCGGACCATTTGTTGCTGCAATACTTTTATTGTAGCCTTGATTCAATCAATAAAGGCATGGTTGATCAACTAGCCCAAGGTGGACTGATGCGACAACCGTATGAGGTAGCAACATTGTTGCTAAATGACATGACCAAAGTCAACTGAGCATGGCATACTAGATAAGGCCAAGTGTCTTCTTTATAACTGAGCATGAGCAAAGAACAAATTGAGAAGGACCATGAGCGAGATGAAAACATGGCCAAAATGATGACCCAACTCGATTTGTTGTGCAAACATGTCATGGGAGGCGGATTGAAATCAGTAAATGCGGTTGGAAGAAGTTGTGGGTAGTGCTCGAAAGATGCCAAGTTTGAGGCATTGTATAATGAGGAAGTAGGATACTTGGGAAACCAAATGGGGGGTTCTCACCCAAAATACTAGCGACAAGGTTGGAATAAAGAGAGAGATAACGGTTGGAAAGATTGGAGAGGTTGAAATTGGAGAGACCGTAAGGCTGGAAAAGATAGGTACATTCCTCCCCATGATCGTCCAAGACCAAAGGAACCAACTGGACTGAAAGGAAAACAGACCGAGGAAATGCTCACAAGGATCTTCAATAAGGTTGAAAGGTTTGACAAAGTGTTGAAGGACTTGAAAAATGACTTCTCCACCTTAACTCAAACAGTGACCTCTCATTTGTTATCTATCAAAAAGCTGGAGACTCAAATGTGTCAGATTTCCTCCCATCTAGATCCAAGGCAAAAAGGAACGTTGCCTAGTGACACCATCCTAAATCCCAAGAATGATTGTTCAGAAAATGAGAACTATATCATGCCATGACGTTAAATAAGGTGCTTCTTGGGAAACAACCCAAGTTTTTATTTTATTTTATTGCTTTCAATAATGTGTGTTGTGAGTGCAGGAAGAAATAAAGTCAAAGTGTTGAGAAAGATAACTTAGGCGATGTCAAGACCAAATTGGTGATCCACTGAGTGTGTTGTGCAGACATCTTCATGTCTGCCTTCTAGGCCAAAAAGTTGAAAAAAGTATACTGTCAACTTAGGCAATCAGAGCTCCAATTGGCAATCCAATAAAGTGCACTAAGCGGACTCCATCGAGTTCGCCATATCATCTATCAGGTTTTGTATCCGTTCAGGTCTCATCACCAAGCTTTAGCTACTTCGGTGATTCGCGGAATGCGTTCAACATCATTAGTCACACTCTACCGAGTGGGTCTGAGTTAAATAGGCCAAGAGTATTTTCAAGTTAAAAAAGAAACCCTTTCATCTCTTTGTGCTTATTTCCATCCTAAACTCCCAATACCTGTATTTTAGTGTTTGTGTGCCTCCACTGGGTGATTTCACTTGTTCAGAGTGCTGTGGATTGATTACATCTAAATCCCAACCCTTGTTCGCTCGATTTTGTACTCTTCTCCTATCTTTGAGGTTGGTTTTCGAGTTCTATCTTATCATTTGTGCTAGAAATTGTTGTTTTTATATAGGCTTAGTGCCATTTGAAGTATATTATTGTTTAATTTGTATGGGTAGTGCTAAATAGATCATATTGAACTGTGTCATTACTTAGATAATTGATTTTGTGCCCTAAATTGCTAAAATTTATTGTGTTGGTTAAAATTTGGAATTGAACCCTTGTTTGTACTGGGTCTTGGTTGAATTTAGTATAGGTGAAGTCTTTTTAGCCCGGTGTTGTCCCGATTGCCTAGGTTTTCCCAATGATAGTAGAGTGACGACTTTCTTAAGGGCAAATCATTATTTTTGGATAATATTTTGTGATGTTAGAGGGAAGTATGAGTACCCATGGGTAGAAAAGCATGTGGGTACATTGTAAAACATATTGAGAATTGGTTATTGTTGCATATTGTGGTTGAATTTGTAAAAATAGGCACTAGGTTGAACACTACATGTTCGTCGGGCTTGTCTTTGGCGATGGTAGTTAGGTGAATCATCATGTAAGCCACATCCAACCTTCCTTGCTTGAATATGTGACCTGGGTACTGTCTCATTCTGCGGGCTTGTCTTAGCTCATTGAAACCCATTTGGTGTATCTCCAAGTGAGAGTGGACATCACCCTTTGTGCCTATTATTTTTAATTTTGCATTGTAACTTTCGACGAACTTGTCTTAGCCCGCCGAAACCAATTCGGTGAATCACCGAGTTGGAGATGACTGCGCCCATCATGCCTAAGTTCTTTGAAATTGTACAATGTCAACTTCGATGAGCTTGCTTGAGCTCGCCTAACCTGTTAGGTGAATCGTCTTCTCAGTAGGCGAGCCTCATAACCTAGTTTTGAAATGTGTTTATTTTAGGTTTAATTTCAACTAACCTTCACCGAATTTATGTTTGAATTCTTGTGCCTTATAGGAAATGGCCAGAACTAAAGGGAAATGAGTCCTTACCTCTGACACTGAGTAAGACAGAAAGTCTCCTCGTCCTTCTCCTCCATTGAAAAAGAGAAAATGGATCTCTACTAACGAGCCATATGAGGCTCCCATCAAACAATAAACTACTACATGCTTCTCTACGCATGTGACTGAGTAGCTAAAGAGAGTGGTTGCCCAAAAAATAACATACATCAGGTCCAAGTTAGTAAAGCCTCCTCAGGATCAGTCCACTACATCTCGTGTTTTCCCAATCTTTGCTCTAAGGTCCCTCAACAGGCTAAAGGAAGCTGGAGAGCGGGCAATATTTAAGGAGAGACGACTCTCCACTGATGGACTCATGAGCGACTACCCGACCATCTGGGACACCATTCAATTTCATGGGTTCAAGAGGTTCACAAGACCTCGGCCCCCTTATGTTCCAGCATGGATCCAAAGAAGGGGAAGGGGATAGTTTGGAAGCCCCTAGATGAAGTTGAGGTGTGTGGCAAGATGGTACAATGCCACGCAGGTGCAATTAATACTGCTTTGGGTACAAATGAAAATTATGCTGACATGTTTATGATGTGGATGCATCATGATCTCGATACTCCCAAAGATTGGTTGGCACCACTTATTTCTGATACCTCTCCTCCGTGGATGACTAACGGAGTAAAAATAGAGAAGAAAGATATGAATGTTTGGGCCCGATATTAATTTGGATTCATAAATACCAACATCATGCCTTCCTAGAATGAATTTATTTTCTATCACCCCAAGGTTGTTTTGGTGGGTACAATTATTGACAGAGAGAAGATTAATGGAGGGTCGATTATTGTGGATGAGATGTTAATGAGGGCTAGATAAGAGCATACTTCCCTCTCTTTCTCGGTCTTGATCACAAAACTGTGTGAGGCTACTAGAGTTCCTTTACGGGGGAAGATTGATGTGAGGATCACCCTTGCCTCCTCTAATGATATTCAGAGGATAGAGGCAGATTACTTGCGGGATGATACGGCTCGGAGAAAGCCGCCACCACCTGACACTAAGCCCGTAGTTGATCCAGCCGCTCTTGAGGCCGAGGCCACACCATTAGCTCCTTTTGTGGCACCTTCAGGTTTACCACAACCTACCTCTATACCATCTACTTCCACTTATACTGCTACACCCACCCTTACTCATGTCTCCCAACCCTCCTTGACCCAGGCATGATTTATCAAATGGGCAACCTTGCTCGGTTTATGGATGTGAAGGCTATTAGGGTTGAGAAGATATGCCCAAGTTGATTGATCGGGAAATTGAGGCTCATTGGCTCCTTTGAGAGATAGGTTAACTCAGTGTGAGGATACCATAATATCGCACGGTGAGAGATTGGATAATCTTACTACTAAGATTGAGGCAAGAGAGGAGGCTGAGGGTAGCTCCTACGCTATAGCTACAACGAGGGCTGATATTGCCACCCTTAGGGTTGATGTGGACCAGTTGAGGTCTACAGATATATTGATGCCATGGGGTGAGGTTCCTTTACCTGATGGGCCTGAGTTTGTGCATGATAGTGTGCCAAGTGTTGAGGCTGAGCAGCCGAGAATCGATGCTGAGATTGTTGTTGATCATGAGGAGGAGGAGGACGAGAGAGTTGAGGATATTGATGATGAGGAGATGGATAAGGAAGATATACAGAGATCACTGGATGAGCAACAGATGTCTATGATGTTGGCAGAGCTGCATGTTTTAGAGGATACTATAGTGCTAGCGACGATAGAGAGATCTTATGAGAAGACCTTCATAGTTGACACCAGTGGGGTCTTTTAAGACTCCATTGGTCCTATCATTGATGTGCCGAACACTAATGCCTCAGAGCCTTCTTTGTTGCCTCTTATGATCATTTTTCTAAACCCTAATACCCAGGATGATGCCATACCTCGTGAGACTCCATATTCGAGCACACCACAAGCATAGCTTGTCAGGGGGGACTTTTATCTCTCCTCACGTACTCTTATTATTTCGTTCCGCATTGAGGACACTGCTTTTATTTTTTGTGGGGTGAGGGAAATTGTGACAATATTCCCCTTTTGATTATATTTTGTTACTTTTAGTTTTTTTTGGATAATTGTAGTATTTTGTTATTTTGGTTTTATTATAGTAGTTTGATGGTTTGGGGTAAATGTTTTCTCTCCGTATTCATTTGCCCCATGAGTGTGGAAGTCTTTGAAAAGCTTGAGTATTCATTGATAATGATTCAAGGATCGATTGTGTTCAATACGGATGTCTTGAATAGTAATCATGATGAGCATTGTGTTTAGTATTGGTATTGCAATAAGAAAACAATGTGGCTACACTTTTGAATGATCTTTTTGAATGTTGTGTTAACTAGCTGTATTTTGATATGATCCTTGCAATGAAAATTGCACATAAGCTTTTGATCTTGTCGGGTTGTGCTAAATAATTTTATTTGAAGTGTTTTGTGTGGTAAGGTTTTACTTGAAGAATACTTGTTGAGACCTAGAATTTGTCTTGTTAGTCGGATTGTCTAGCTTTGGTGAATATAAGGAATGATCTTGGCCATAAATTTTTGAGAGGGAACCAAAAATGTTCATACATTTTCGTGACTATCTTGTGAGGGTGTGCAACTATTTTATAACACAATGAAATTGACAAAAGTAGAATTTAGGTAGAAAATCTCATACAATAGAATAGGTTGAACATAAGAGCGGAAGTCTAATTATAGTCTTGACAAGTCAATCTAATACATCAAAAGACGTGGTTGGGACGTAACTCATACACCACGTACAACATCTGAAAACTAAAGTCATAAGAAAGCATAGTAAAGATGACATGGTCCTCGTAACATGAGGACTCACCAAGTCTTCGAGAGCACTCAATCAACTAGCCACGAGCGGGAGGAGGAGAAACGTCAAATCCTACATTATCAAAAAATATAGGCACAAGTATGCATTAGTACATGGAGTATACTAAGTAAGTAGAAATGCATGAAAATGTGAAACATAATCTTAAGGTGACGTAAGGGAAAACATGATATGCATGTCCATGCTAAAACATCTTGAAAATACTTTAAGGAAGAATCATAAGTCATGAACATGCTCAATTCATCTTAAAACATAATGGAAGCTTCATAAGACCTTTGAAGAAAACTTATTTTATTTTTTCGAATATTAGCTTTAATCGAGAATAGACCATGCGAGCTATAACATGGAACCCAAATGTAACTCCAACACTAATAAAGGAGAGTCTACTTGTTAAGGTAGGACTCTGTATCATTCATTCATATGCTACTTGTGGATCCACTTTCTAAGTTATTTAAGACAATCCTACAGGGGTACGTAATTTGAAACTAGAGGTTGCTACTAGAGACTACCCTATTTGAGCCTCCACCTCAAGTTCTCTCGATGCTAAGACCTATGAATATTGCATTAACCCTAATCAAATAAGGTAAAGATTGAATTGGAGAATTGAGATCTTTTGGGACCCAATAGATGAATGGAATTCATTAGGTAATCTCCACATACCTTAACGATTAAGGCAAAAGCAATGGAGGAAAAAAGAGACTCGAACCTTGAACCCTAGTTGTCTTCCTTGAAACTTGAGAGGATTTTGAGGAGATGAACTTGGATGAGATTTTGGAATTTGAGAGAATGAGAAGGTTTGGGTAGATTTAGGAATTGAAAGCAAGTTATAGAACTTGGAAATAGGGTAAAATGACATAGTATATGTATCAAATAGATAAGAAACGATACAAATACCCTTATGAAATAATTTCATAATTATCGAAAGTGAACTATGGGTTAGACCTACGATTCCTAGAACTTTCTACGGCCAGAATGGTCAACCGAAGCACTGTCAGAAACGAGACCATTCTCTGACTCGTCGTTCAGTCTATTGTCCGTAGATCCCTCCCGCAGAACACAAGTTCATGTCCGAAATTTCACCAAGTCTGGTTCACTCCTACGAAGCCATCATACGGCCTATAGAACCTACTACGAATCATAATCTCATCCTATAGACTAAGAGCTCATTATTTTTCTCTGAATTCATTCTACGAATGCCATTTACGGCCCGTCAAAATTTCTACAGCTCATCCTATCAAACTGTGGGTCAAACTTCATAAACTTAAAATTTCCAAAATTATACTCTAGGTTCTATGATTCCCTTCTTAAGGCCCGTAGGACTTCCTACTGTCCATAGGTCATTCTCGAAGACCACTATTTCAGTAAATTTTTCTGCACTTTCCCTTTCTAACTTGATTTTCCAATTTCTGAAGTGTTACAATATCTCCCCATTGGGAACATTCGTCCTTGAACACATATCAAGCTAGCATGAATAGAGTAGGAGAAAAACTAACAACCCAACATGAAAGAAAATCTCATCATAATGCACATAAACATAGAGAAAGTTCCAAGCTAAATCATAACATCAAAAATCAAGTTTTTCATGAACATGCATGCATATGGAAACATGAGAATATGACTTTGACAGAATGAACCATGAGGAACTAATACCTCAAGCTAGAATAGGAACAGAGGGAACGATATGAGGATACAGGGACATCATATCGGTTTCGATCTCTCAAGTAGCCCCCTCAACTAATTGATTCCTCCAAAGAACTTTCACGGAAGCAACTTCTTTATTTCTCAACTTTCAAACTTGACGGTCTAAAATCTCTACCGGAACCTCTTCATAGGAAAGATTTTCTTTAACTCCCAAACCTTCTAAAGGCACAATGGACGTTGGATCTCCAATACACTTTTTCAATAGAGAGACATGGAATACCAAATGTACCGATGCTATGTCATAAGCAATCTTACCAATACGCCTCAAAATCTTATATGGGCCCACATATCAGGGACTAAGCTTTCCTTTCTTTCCAAAATCTCATGACACCTTTCATGGGTGAAATTTTCAAATAAACTCAGTCATCGACTTCAAATTCACTCTCTCTTCTTCTAATATTAGCATAAGACTTTTCTCGACTTTGAGTCATTTATCAAGCTTTTCTGAATAAGTCAAACCTTTTACATAGCCTTATGAACTAACTCGGGCCCTATAAAAGCGATCTCACCAGCTTCAAATACACCAATAGGATACCTACACCTCCAACCATAAAGAGACTCAAACAGTGTCATCCCAATAATAGAATAATATCTATTATTATAAGCAAACTAGATTAAAGGAAAATGGTCATCCCAATTACCCTTGAAATCAATCACACAAGCTCTTAATATATCTTCTAAGGTCTGGATAATATGATCATCTTATCAATCGGTTTGAGGGTGGAAAGTCATGCTAAGTTTCACTTGAGAACCAAGACCTTTCTGAAACGACTTTCAAAACTGAGACGTAAACTAAGTACCACGACCAAAGACAATTGATAAGGGGACTCCATTTAACCTTACTATTTCCCGAATATAAAGCTTGGCATACTCATCGGCTGAAAATGAAGTCTTTACGGAAAGCCAACAGGCCCTACATAAGACACTTGAAATACATACAACACAATGAAATAGACAAAAGTAGAATTTAGTTAGAAAATCTCATATAATAGAATACATTGAACATAAGAGCGGAAGTCTAATCATAGTCTTGCTAAGTCAATCCAATACATCAAAAGAAGTGGTTGGGACGTTACCCATACACCACATACAACGTTTGAAAACTAAATTCATAAGAAAGCATAGTAAAGGTGACATAGTCCTCGGAACAAGAGGATTCACCAAGTCTTCAAGATCACTCAATCAACTACAAACGAGCGGGAGGAGGAGAATCTTCAAACCCTACATTATCAAAAAATGTAAGCACAAGTATGGATTAGTACATGGAATGTACTCAGTATGGGGAAACGTATGAAAATGTGAAGCATGATAATAAGGGGACATAATGAAAAATATGATATGCATGACCAAGCTAAATCATGTGTAAAATCCTTTTAGGAAGAATCATAAATCATGAACATGGTCAATTCATCTTAAAAACTAATGAAAGCTTCATAAAACCTTTGAACAAAACTTATTTCGTTTTGTGGAATATCAGCTTTAATCGACAATAAACCATGTAAGCTATAACATGGAATTCGATGTAACTCCCACACCAATAAGGGAGAATCTACTTGCCAAGGTAGGAATTCATATCATTCGTTCATATACTATTTGTGGATTCACTAGATAGGTCATTTAAGACAATCTTACGGGGGCACGTAGTTTAGAACCAGAGGTTGCTACTAGAGACTACCCTATTTGAACATCCACCTCAAGTTCTCTCAGTGCTAAGTTAAATCCCAACGGAATAGATAAATTCAATTATCCAAGCATATCATTAGGATAGGCAATAATCAATATACCAATCCAAATCATGAAGTCATCATAGAGTAGCTCCTTGAATCATAAATCATACATGTGTGAGAAAACCTTTCATTGAGTCATGATTTCTTAGTATGTGAGAAATCATTTTACAATTTCATTGATGCTTATCTTAAAGATACCTTAGATCATAAAATCTCTTTCCGTAAATCATGCATAAACTTTCATCAATCATATTCATAAACTCATAAATTAATATCTTTATAAATTTATAGTCAAATCATGAATAATACATGGGTTCATATGAACTCAATTGAAAACTATGTAATTAAATCTAAACATACATAAGAGATTGAAATAGAACAATTATATCAAAATCAAATAAAACCCATGGAGATTGCGTGAACCCTAATCAAATTAGGTAAAATTTGAATTGGGGAATTGAGATCTTTGGGTACCCAGTGTATGAATGGAATCCATTAGTAAATTCCCAAATATCTTGATGATCAAAGCCCAAAAGTAATGGAGAAAAAAGGAGACTTGAAGCTTGAACCCTAGGTTTCTTCCTCAAAACTTGAGAGGATTTGGAGGGGATGAACTTGGATTGGATTTAGGGATATGAGAGAATGAGAAGGTTTGGGTAGATTTAGGAATTGGAAAGTAGCTATAAGACTTAGAAATAGGGATAAAACAACATAGTATAGGTATCAAATGCATAGGAAAAGACACAAATACCTTTAAGAAATAATTGTCGGAGGTAACCTATGGGTTGGACCTATGGCCTGTAACCAATTTTAGAAGCCTATAGTTCAATCAGTTTCCATAAGAACATTATATGGCTCATCATCCAGTCTATGGTCCGCAGCCCCTTTTGGAGAACACAAGTTCAAGTCTAAGATTTCACCAAGTCTGGTTCACTCCTACAAAACCATCCGACGGCTCGTACAAGCTACTATGACTCATCATCTCATCTCGTAGACTAAGGCCTCATTTTATTTTCTTTGAATCAATTCTACGAATGTCATCTACGGCTCATCTAAATTCATACGGCTCGTCCTATCAAAACCATCTGCTTTTCATCCCCTCTTCTTCCTTTATGTTTATGTTTAGTTCTATTTGGGAACGAAGACATTGAGACTTGTAATTATCTTCCAATTACGTACTTTATACTTTAGTAGCTTGTACCATGACAACCAAGTTTTGGGGTTATATTAGAATGACTAAGATTCCTGTTCTTATGTTATTATTGCTTTACTTTTCACATTTCTTTTGTGTTGTTCGATAAAGGCTGACTTATCTTGATGGAAATAGACAATTGTCATCAAGTTCATTTTTGGATCGTGATAGGAGGGGAAGCATTTCTCTCCACCTTAAAATGATATAAAGTTGTCATTGTGTCAGTATAGAATCCAACAAAAATCTCACGAAGAATACAATATAGAAATATATGTGTTATGTGCAGTACCAAACTTAAAGTTTAAATTTCTAGGAAAATGGAGATAATAATTTGGAGATTAAGTTATCGTTTAACCATACATTTTTAAATATTTTTGGTGGAGTTTCACCATTTGTTTTGGTCTTACTTTTTGAAAAAAAATAATATTTTTTAAGAAAATATTTAATTTACACCTATAAGTTTCAAAAACTATTAAAATTTAATTTTATAATGAACATTTTCCGTAATAAAATTTAAAATAATAGATTATAAATTCCAACTTGCTTATAAACAATTTCTAATTTTTATATTTATATTATTTTTAACAATTTTTATGGAGCAATATCATTACATAGTTGAGAGTCAAATAATAACAAATACATCATAAATAAGAATACAATATATAAATTGAGTGAGTGTCATCCTGATGCGTATCTCAAGCTTGTTAGGATTAATAAATAATGAGATATTTTTATAAAATATAAAAAAATTAGATAAATTTTAAATTCTAAGTTTTGGAAATTTAAACTTTTTACCAAATATACTTGTCAAAAAAGACAAATTATATGATCAAATTACATCATCATAAAAAAGAAAAAAAGTCCTAATTATATCTATGACCAGACAAAAGTGTATGTACTAGCACAAGCTCAATATCTGTTATTTTTTTTATCTCACTTCATGTGACATTGATTAAATTTAGAGAGTCAATTAACTTTTAATAAGATTTTTAAATATTTTAAGTTGTTTATTATTGTAATTTATAGTACTTTTTACGTAATTTTTAAATGATATATGTTACTTCCCTTGTCCCAATAAATGTAGCACAGATAGAATTTCAAGAGTCAATAAAATGTTGTTAATTATTGAGATTTACAATACTTTTACCGTAGTTTCTAAATTAAATAATATATGTTACTTCTTTTGTCCCATTTTATGTGACACAGATAGATTAATTTTATGAATCAATCGAATTGCTTATAAGCAATCAAATTTTTCATATGTTTTTTTTAAATACTTTAAGTTGTCAATTATCATGATTTATAACATTTTTTACACAATTTTTAAATATATAAAAAAATAAGACAAACAAATTAAAACGGAAGAACCACCAAAAATTATAGAAATACCCTTAAAGTACTCAAGTAGGCCGTTATATATAAAAACGCACAGGAGATGCAGACATGTTGACAATCACATGTGTGGTTATCCACACTTATATATTAGTAGTAGACATTTACTTACCAAATCTTCTCTTATAAGCAATCGATTTTTTCATATGATTTTTTAAAATACTTTAAGTTGTCAATTATCATGATATATAATATTTTTTACACAATTTTTAAATATATAAAAAAAATAAAAAATAAGACAAACAAATTAAAACGAAAGAACCACAAAAAATTGTACAAATACCCTTAAAGTACTCAAGTAGGGAGTTATATATAAAAACGCAGAGGTGATGTAGACATGTTGACAATCACCTGTGTGGTTATCCACACTTATATATTAGTAGTAGACATTTACTTATCAAATCTTCTCTTCTAAATTAAGTAATCTCTCTGTTCCTTTTTATTTGTCTAATTTTAATTTTTACTTGTCCCTTTTTACTTGTCATTTTTGACAAATCAAGAAAAAATAATATCTTTTTTACTTATTATGCCCTCAATTTATTTAGAGAGTTACACTCTGTTTGGATCATTGTTACCCATTATTTCATAATGTATTGTATTGTATTGTATTGTGTTGTACTGTATGGTAGATACAATGTTTGGCTAGAATGTATTGTTTGATTTGAGGATATCAAACTATATTGTAATTTATAAATTTACTAAAATGTCCTTAATTATTTTAGATACTAAATTTATCAATAATTACTAATAAAATAACAATATTATCATGCATAGTTTTTTATGTCATGTGATAACATAAAATTATATCATCAGCTATAATTATATTATCAAACATTATCATCACGTTTGTATCTAGATTAATTTAATTAAAAATTGATAAAATTAAAATTTATATATTCAATTCTAAAAATTATCATGTACCGCTTATATTACGAAACTTAGAAAACTGATGAAAATGTAAGAAGATATTGCTTTGTTTGAACTAACTAATTAATATATTTATTTGTTCACCAATTGTCAACTCTAAATCGATAACTATAAATTTTAATTTATAATTTTGTATTTGTATAATGTAGAAATTTGCAACAAAAAAATCATATAAAGCAATATGCTGAAAGAGACAAAAGTATGAAAAAAGAAAGAAGAATGTATGCTTAAAAAAAGAAGAGGAAGGACAAACAACCAAACATAAAAGGAACAAAACAATTACTAGGTAGGAGGTTTGACTAGGATTTAATAATATAGGGGGAAAGGTAAAATAGTATTATGAAATATTAAACAAGGATATAATTGAAAAAAGAAATTAACGGAAATACATCAAATCGGTTGTTCCATAAAATAGGCATTTTCATTGTGACGGAACAACAAAATTTAACAAAACAATATAATACAATACATTTTAAGTAACAATCAAAACAAACATTATATATATAGTATCAATACAATACAATCTAATACAGCGGGTAACAATAATCCAAACAGGTGTATAGGTTTTTGAAAAAAGTAAAATTTCTTTTTGAAATTCTATATAAGAATAAATGATAAATTAATTATGTCATTTTTAGACAAGTAAATAGAAAAATGAAAGGACTAGATTTTAACAGTGACGTGGCGTTGAATGAAAATTAGAGCACATGTTTCAATATATAGCTAACAGTGAATCTCTTATCACTGTCTGTTCAGTCAGCATTATCTGCTAAAGGAAGAAAAGAAAAACTTTGCTGCTAATAGTACTTTATTTAATTAATTTCACAAACTCTAAGAAGATCTTTAAAATCTTTGTTATTGTCCTTTTATTTATCCTATCAACGATACTTGCTACTCTGTTGAGCTATGAGAATTATTCAAACGTTCTTTTTTAATTGTAATAGTTTTTTATTTGTGAATTAAATTATATAAATTTTGATTAATAATTTTTAAATATATATATTAATATGAAAAAATTGTAGTTTATATTATTTTCTATAAGTTTTTGACTATTTAAAATTTTATTTTAATATATCAAATCAACATAATTAATTTAGCTTTAAAAAATAGTCAAATTGTTACTTGAAAAAATGCAACATGACAACGGGAGGGAGTATAACCATTAACAATTGGAATAAAATATGTATTAAAAAAAATTAAGGAATTTATCATATATTGTATTTAAACATTTCATTTTTTCTACAAAAGAGCTACTACATCACTTGACCAAAGTAATTTCCACCACTTACCACATATTGTATTATTTTACCGTTTTAACTTATGTATCATACTTTTTGGAATAATTTTTTCAAATGTTATTTACTTATTTTATTATAATTAAAAATAATTTCAGTTTTGAAATCTTATTTTCTCTTTAATAAAAGATGAATTACGGTCAACATATATTTTAGGAGCATAAAATTAAATAGATTTTTGATATATTCTACATAATTTAATTTAAAATTAATAAAGCTAAAAAAATTCATTTATTTTTAAAAATATTTGTTAAATTAAACAAATATATTAAAATAACGAATAAATTTTATGGTCAATTAAATACTCCTTCCGTCCAATAATAATTGTTCACTATTGACTTGACACGTCTTTTAAAAAATAATAAATAATAGGAGTAATATTACTATATTATCCTTTGACGTTATTAAATTTAATAGTTTGAGAAATGTGTTAGTTGATAAATAATATTTAATAGCAAAGATAAAATAGACACAAAAAATAAATTATCTCTTAATTTTTAAATTTAGATAATTATTTTTAATAACGGATTAATAATCACAAAAATAGTCGGAGGGAGTTGGTTATATTGACGGGCGAGTGATGTAGTAGTAGTTCGCGCGAGGGACTTTTCTATCGGCGGCAGAATTGATTACTCGCGTGTCCAACAATATTTATTTACTATTACTTTGAATATTCTTAAGAAATTATAAATATAAGAATAATTTATTATATTATACTTTGAATATAATAAGTACAATATCTTGAAATATATAATAGAGAAATGACTATAATTAATAATAAAAGTAAATTAGAAACTAAGTGTAAAATTGTCCATTAATTTTATAAAGTGGATAAATATAGTTAGACATTCAAAAATAGTATCATAGACAACAATTATATAATTAATAGTAAGAGTAAATTAAAAATTAAGTACAAAATTACTCATTAATTTTATAAAGTGGACAAGTACTATTATTGAATATCCCAAAATAATATAGTGAAAAACAATTATTGGATGGAGGGAATATTAAATTAAATTAATTGTAAAAACGGAATAATTGCAATTGATACGTGTTGGACGTTAACACATCGAAGGAATAAATGAGTCATGACAGGTGGCCATTCAACAATGGTTTATTGGTTGGTCGGTTATATACTACTCCAAATATAATGGCTTTTCCATACCTTTCACGGTGCATTATAATACTTGTTAAATCTTTCTTTTTTATACAATAAAGAAATATTGTAGATTACAATCACTACGTATAATAATAATAATATATTATTATTAGTACCTCCGCCATTTTTAATTGTCATAATTTTCTTTTTTTAGAATCAAACGATAATAACTTTGACTAACATTTTACGATGTAACTTTTCATCATACGATATGCAAAAAATTGCAATTTATAGTACTTCTCGTATAATTTTTGAATATCTAAATTTTTTGTTTAAAATATCGAATTAATATAATCTAATTTAACTGTGAACATTAGTCAAATTAACTTTTGAAAAGCCTAATATGATAATTAAAAGTGGACAGAGGAAGTATTAATAACAATAATAATATTAATAATAGTCAGAGATTGATGTAAATAAATGAATTTTTGTTCAATATTTCCGAGCTATATATTCCTATTTAATTCTGATGAATAAATGAACCTAGAACCTAGCCAAAGAAGTTTGGGGGAGAAAGATTCTTTTTTGGAAAATTCTGGAAATTTGGCCAGAATTTGGTATGGTATTTTACCTATGTTATTTTACCTTTTTATATATTTTTATCCTTTTAACTTTAATATATTTTAACTAAAAAATAGAAAAAATATTAGTTTATTTTAAAATAAAAAAGATATTATAGATTTTTTAAATTTCTGGCCAAATTTTCTGGCCATTTAGCATTATCCTTTTTTTTTCTTGTGCTTGACGTATAAATAAGTTGATTTATTTTTCTATTTTTTTATTCATAGAAAAGAACATCGCTTTACAGAAATTACTCGTAAATTGTAGGCTTGATTTATTTAAGATTATTACTTGAGCTATTTTCTTTTTTTATTTTTATTTATCTAATTATATTAAAAATAAATGACTATTTTTATTTGTTAAATTTTAAAAATTAAGAGACAACTGACTTTTCCAAAGTTGATCCTTTAAAGGAGTATTTGCAAACTCCTACTTCATTTTTTTTTATATATATATTTTTTAAATATGGACCACCATGTTATTTATCCTCCCTCTATTTCAATTTATTTATTTTATTATATTTAGTCAATTTATAACATATATGATTTTAAATATTTAATAGGCTTTGGTTATAAATGTCAATATTTTTCTCTTATCTAAAATTATAAAATTAGAATTAAAAATGGAATTTTTTTAATCACACAATTTACAAAGGATCGAAGATAATACTTTGTTTGACATTTACAAAGATGAAGCTGAAAAACAGACATAAAGTATTTTTTAAAATTTAAAATCCAACTCCAAGTTGGATTTCTAAATTTCATAACCAAACACTAATTTTAAAATAAAGTGAATAATTATCCCAAGAAAAAGTAAATAATTCTTATAACATACATTACATGTTAAAATTTAAAAGGGTACGATTTATTTTTTTTAAAAAAGTCTTTTCTTAAATTTTATATTGTATCAAATTAAGAACATAAAATGAAAAGGAAACTTAAAAGATAACAATAATACTAATAATAAGAATAAAATAATCACAAAATGTCATAATATGGGCAAGTAGAGAGGCACATGTACGTATAATTTGTTTTAATTTGTTTTGGTGTGTCTTCCAGATCAATTTATCTGGCAGTCTGATTGATCAATCAGCCAGCAAAATATATGACAACATTATATTGTGCCACAAATATTTTATTTTATTTTGAAAAGGATGATATATTCTTTAATTTTTCATTTAAAGTTGATATACATTTCGTTATGAAAGTGACTTATATATACTTTTATCGTTATATAAATGACTCATATATATTTCTACCGTTATAAAAAGAGCTCACATATATCCTTCATCTAAAGGAAGTGAAAAATTAGTTACTTTTAATTTTTTTTAAAAATCATGTAGAGGTATATATAATCCTTCTGGCAAAGGTCATGATATATTTTAATGTAATGTTTTTCATACATAAATTATTTTTTAACTTCTTTAATTATCCTTATTTGATTTTTTTTCTTTCATTCTTTAGTGTATAGAAAAAAATTTAAAACTAATTTTCTTGCGGCTATATTGTAATGTAATTTATATATATTTTTTTTTTAAAAAGGGGGCATCTATAATAAATTTTACAAGAAAATTAGTGAAACATAAATAAATTGGACCATCAAAATAATCAATTAAAATTAGTCGTTGAAACAACAAAGTAAAAAAATAAAATACATGTGATGAAGATCAAATATACCCCATACGGATTTTATTTTCTTTAAGAAAATAATTAAAAAATTAAATTAAATTAAAATTTTTTCCCACTTCCGTTAGAGGAAAGAGTTATATGAGTCATTTATATAATAATGGGGTATATATGAGCTACTTTAATAAATACTTTAAATAGAAAAGTTAAGGGGTATATAAGACAATTTTCCTAGTATACGTTTTATTTTAAACAACGTGATATCACTTTTTGTCCCTCTATTTTATTTTTTATGATTTGATTAACTAGTGTTGAAAATGTTTAGTGATAAGATTAACAATTGTTAAATTAAACAACACTATTATCATTTCCCCTTACCTAAAAGGATTTGAATATTATAACAACAAAAAAGTCCTAAGAGAAGGACAACCAGTAGTTAACCTTAAACTAATGCACAGACCATTAGAAGAACTTATTTTAGATTAAAAAAGAAAAGAAAAAAAAATCTAATTGAATAATTTGGTATAATGATATGTGCTAGCTACAGTATAATAAAGACACAAATTTTAAAAAATACTTTGTATATTTTAATTTGGCATTTCTCTTGCGTATTTTTATTTTTTTTGTTTGTGTGTTTTGCTTCTATATATTTATGATTATATTATGATTGTTGAATTTGAGTAGATTAAGCGTAGGATTTATGTTATATGTATATGTATGTATGATAGTGTAAAAAACAATAATAGTATAAATAAAATTAATATATACTAATAAGTTATTTATTATATGTATTTTTAGATTGTCAATTATTTTTAGATGGATCAAATATCAAACGTGTGTTTAGATAAAAAAAAAACCTATAAAATTTTATACTATTATATATATCTCAGGATTATAGTCTTGAGATTGTAATTCTTGAATTAATTATATTTCTAAGTTTGACAGAATAAAATAGAATAATTTAGATTAAATTTATACTATGTTTGATTGATGATATAAATTTAATCTGAATTTTTTTTACCGTCAATAAAATACAAGATAAATTTAATTCTAAACTTAATCTTGAAATATTTTATATTAGGTACCAAATAATCCCTAATCTTAAAATTTATGGCTGTAAAGTTTGTGGCGGTGGATTTCAATTTGTTTTAGTCACGCCTTACATGTTTGGACTAGAAAACTCCTAATCTGACATGACTTGCCATTCAATTTGGTTCACTAATCTTCTCTTGTCATAATTGTCTTTAATTTAGTCAATTTTTTTAGTTTTGGACAATAATAATTTGTTTATTATATTGAACTGGGTAACTATTGACTGTGCTTAATCTCATGTTAGATTTATTTTTTCTCGAAAAATATACTTTAATATCCTTTTAATGTACCACTTGTCTAGTTAATTCTGGGGTACAAATGATATTTCAACCTAGTTATAATTCGATTTTGATTTTTCAATAGGAATCGATCGATATAACATATTTGTCAATATCACCTATCTTTGCTCAATTTTCCTAAAACCTTCTCTAACCCAATGTTGGAGTTTTGTAAAAAATGTTTAAGCGACAAAAGCAAAAAATTAAATGAATATAATTATCAGAGTAGTATTTTGACAGGAGGAATTGTAATTAATTAGCCTGATGTTCTTGGAGTTTGTTAAATTTTCTTTTATTCCACCCTTTTAGGTGCCAATTCCACTAAAAGATTAAAGTGGTTCTAAGAATCTACAATTTCTTATTTCCAAAACACAATTTTGCTGTTAAAGGCAATTTAAAATTGGGTAATGTTAAATGGCCAGAAAATTTGGCCAGAATTTAGCAAGAAATTTGAAAAAACTATAATATTTTTTTTATTTTAAAATAAATTGATCTTTTTTTTATTTTTTAGTTAAAAAGTATTAAAGTTAAAAAGATAAAAATATTTTAAAAAATAAAATATCATTCTAGTCAAATTCTGGTCAAATTTTCTGGCCAACGGAATTTTTCCTTTAAAATTAACACAAACGAATGAACATCATTTACACATTTTTATGTTCCTTTAGTTTTCTAGTTTTGTTTTGCAATCCACTGATCCAGCTAGCACTTGAAGTATTCAGCGGATCTGCAGAGTTCGAGGAAAGATTTGTGTTTAATATACATAGCTATTAAATACTCAATTTTAATAGAAAAATCCTTTTGGTCAGAAAATTTGGCTAGAATTTAGTCAGACTAGTAAAATAACATATTTCACACTATTTTATTTTATCTTTTTGAACATTTTTATCCTTTTAACTTTAATACATTTTAATTAAAAGATAGAAAAAATATCAGTTTATTTTAAAATGAAAAAGATATTATAGACTTTTTAATTTTCTGACCAAATTCTAGCCAAATTTTCTGGCCATTTAGCATTACACTTTGATAATTTGACTAATAACTAAAAAATTCTTTGACATATTTAATGTTTTTTTTTAATACAAATACAATATTTAAGAAAAAACTACTGAATTTATCAAAATTCTCATAGTTGATGATCTAGCAAGCTCTGCCTCTAACAAGTACCCTGACAGAAGTATCAACAACTTAGTTTACAATTCAAAATCTCATGACGTATAAATTATACAACTTCCTTACCACTTTAAAGCTCATTTTTTTAAAATAAAAAAATGCAGAAAATTAATAAAATTAAAATGTATATGTCATACCCATCAAATAAAACAGAAACAACCAAAGGATAACATATACTTACTAAAAAATACATAAAATTTAATATAAGTAGAATTGACTATATAAAAGAAAGGAAAAATCCTTTCGGCCAGAAAATTTGATCAGAATAGTATTTTACCTATGTTATTTTATCTTTTTGAACATTTTTATCATTTTAATTTTAATATCTTTTAACTAAAAAGTGAAAAAAAATCAATTTATTTTAATTTTTTTTTTTTTTTATAGATTTTTAATTTGCTGGCAGAAAAGGAAGCGGTTTACGTTGCAATGGGTGGCTCGTGGGACCAATTGCAAGCTCACAAATTCCACAATAATTAGTATTGGACGGTTCAAAATAATATTAACTTACAAACAATTACCCAATAATTAAAAATCAATCATTAAAGTCTTCTCATTTTTTCTTCCATAAATACCTATCCATTTACACTCACTTCTCATCAAATCAAAGCAAAGATGACTAAAGAAGTTGAAGCAGTAAGAGAAAGAGGAGAGTTTTCAGCAAAAGACTATACTGACCCTCCACCAGCACCATTAGTAGACTTTGAAGAGCTAACACAATGGTCATTTTACAGGGCAATTATTGCTGAATTTATAGCCACTTTGTTGTTCCTTTATGTTACTATTTTGACAGTAATTGGGTACAAACACCAAGCGGATGTAGTTGCTGGAGGTGATGTATGTGGTGGAGTTGGTATTCTTGGTATTGCTTGGGCTTTTGGTGGCATGATTTTTATTCTTGTCTATTGCACCGCCGGTATCTCTGGTAAGTTTTAGCGATATTAGTTATTTCGAGATTAATTCAGAATTAGTTATTTCAAGATTATTATCTCATCTTTAATGCTGGATAAAAATAACACTACATCTCGAGATAGCTAATCTTGTGATTTTATCCCAACTAATCATAGAATAAACTTATCTTAAAAATAATCTCTAGATTAGTTATTCGTTATCCCTCCTATTGAAATTCAGAAAAATGTTTTATGATTTCTTGTATTTGATTGGTTAAAATATTTTTTTTCTAGAAAATAATTTTTTAAAAATCGGGAAAATGACTTTGGAAATAAAAATAATAATTTCATAAGTGACAACAACTCATATGTTAGTATTTAGGAAAAATGGTCTGAAAAATACTCTTAACTTTGGCAGAAATTGTTGTTACGATATCAAACTTTATGGAGGACCTTTTACCCTGCACTATTTAATAGTGTATTTTAAAGGTATATATGTGCCCACATGGACACATTACTATTTATAATGATGCAATATTTATGATGTCCACGTGGACACATATATATCTTTAAAATACATTATTAAATCGTGCAGGGGTAAAATGTCTTTTTCCAAAGTTCAGTATTATTACAGCAATTTAGGTCAAAGTTCGAATATATTTCAGATATTTTTTCCCTAGTATTTATTTAGGTGGAGAAATTAAAAAGGGAGAAAAGGAGTAATTACTCTTTCCCAAATTAAATTTCTTGTTACATGTTTAATTGTTGAAATCATCACTCTCATCTAATCATACAGGAGGACACATCAACCCAGCAGTGACATTTGGGCTTTTTTTGGCAAGAAAAGTATCACTAATCAGGGCAGTATTGTACATGGTGGCACAATGTTTGGGTGCTATTTGTGGTGTTGGTTTTGTCAAAGCTTTTCAATCAGCTTACTACAATAGGTATGGTGGTGGTGTTAATGTCATGGCTGCTGGTCATAACAAGGGTGTTGGATTAGGTGCTGAAATCATTGGTACCTTTGTTTTGGTCTACACTGTCTTCTCTGCCACTGACCCCAAGAGAAACGCCAGAGACTCCCACGTACCCGTAAGTATATATATTCAGAGTTTAAATTCTATACACTGACTGACGTAACAATATTATATAATGTTTGATGTTGATAGGTGTTGGCACCACTTCCAATTGGATTTGCTGTGTTCATGGTACATTTAGCCACTATCCCAATTACTGGAACTGGCATTAATCCAGCAAGGAGTTTTGGTGCTGCTGTTATTTACAATGGTGATAAGGCGTGGGACGAACATTGGATTTTCTGGGTTGGCCCATTTATTGGAGCGTTCATTGCCGCCTTCTACCACCAGTTTGTCCTCCGTGCAGGCGCAATTAAAGCTCTAGGTTCATTCAGGAGCAATGCCTGATTCAAATTTCATCAATCCAATGAATAAGAAGAAGAAAAAAATTGTACATAATTAAGAAAAAAAAGAAAGTGTTTGTTTCTTATCCTATTAATTCCCCTTTCTCTTTTGTGTATTTGTTTTTCCATCGAATCTTGTTTGTATCTTTGAATTATTATTAAAGTTAATGTTGTCTTACAAAGTTTAAGTTTGATCAATAGTTTCACCTCACATTCTTATAACTGAAAACATCTCTTTAAAATTTTCAAATTTAACCGAAATCATCCCTCTATTAATATGTCCATATTGGTCAAGAACTAGTCATAAACATGATCATTATTAGTAGGGTTTAATGGACAATATCTTGCTTTGAACATAAGAGTTGCTAATAGTAATTAGAGGTTTGAGAAAAAGAAAGATTAATGCCTAATGACTTTGAAACAAAGCAATAATAAGTACTAGTAAAATCAAAGAGAAGCAATGTTGCTGCCTTTGTTGGCATGGAGTTTCTAATAATGATTATTTCAAGAGAAATATTAATTTTCTAGAATTGAAATAGTGAAGTTTGCAAATAGCTACTACTTATGTCAAATTAATATTTGTAAATATTAAGGGCAACTCAGTATATTATGTATTTCATGTTTATAAGTGTCTGAGGAAGGATCACACTCTTAAAGATGCGTAATTTAAACAACCTATTCTGATGTAAGTATCATCATCTAGGAGTATTTAGTGATAAATTGGATTACATTTAACAAATGTTCTTCCAAGCTGTGAACTTCATGATCAAATACAAACCTGAATACTTACCATTTTTAAAAATAATTCAAATATTGTCTAAACGCATAGCAAATCTTTGATCAAATTTGGTATAGACAAGACAAGGTTTAATTTTCCCCAAGCTAACACCTTTTCAGCCTAACTTATTTTTCTTTTTTCTTGATTGATGCCTCTAAGTTGTGGTCTACAAGCATGTCCTACCTAGTAGGTACATTTGTCTCTATCCATCTCTTGTGGGTGTCATTGTCATGAGGACAAAAAAAATGTAAACAAGTTCCTAAACCTATAGCCTTATCCAAAACCACTTAAATAATTGTCATGAAGTAATGCAGTACCAAATAGTGGAGTTAAAATATTCATAGGACTATGACAACAAAACTTGGCTCTATTGTTTGTGATGCTTCTCGAAAATGCTATGATGATTGATACATTTTACATTTTGTAATCCTCTTTTACCAATTTAATAATGAAAAGGAAACATGTTACGTAAACTAAAGCCTAACTCAACAATTAATTATTTCTTTAATTTAATTAAAGTGATGATGTTCCTATTCCCTAGTCAATTTTGATAAAGGGTGGTAGGCCATTCCCTGTCATCAGCTTGTCCATATCTCCATCACTTCCTAGCCTTTGTTTTCTTTTTCCAATTTGTTCGTGAGTTATTTTTTATTTTAATTTATGTGAAATAGATAAAATTTGGAGAGTCAATTAATTTATTGTGATTTATAGTACTTTCTAGTAATTTTTAAATGTATAACATATTAAAAAGAATAATAAGACAAACAAATTAATAGAGAGAGAATATAGAAATTTTAAAAATACCCTAGGCTAGAAAGAGACATGTACTTCATTCGTCTCATTTTATGTGGCGTTGAATTTGTCATGATGTTTCAGAAAGAATTTTTTTTTTGGAAATTTATGGTCTAAAATAATATTATTAGATATTTGTGTGGTTATAAATTATTTCATTAAAAATAAAAAAAAATATTTAAATTTAAATTATTTATAATTATAGTAAAATAAAATTCTTTTTTTTAAATGAATTAAAAAGAAAAAAGTACAAAATAAAATAAGGAGGAGGAAATATTAATTATTCATATTCGAGAATTTTCCCAAAGCCATGAGGTGGCAAAGTAGTAATAATTCATTTCAACAGCCATGTGGTGGCAAATAAGTAATAACACATTTCCACAGCCAATGCTGTGACTTAAATATAAGCCACTTACAATTAGCTACCATTAGTATAGTGTAGTTTATACATAAAATGACAAAACAACCCTCAACCTTAATATTATTGACAAAAACTAACATGTTGATACCTCTCCCTAAACCCATACTTCTAATATAGTAGAAATATTGTTGGAAATAGTTATTGGATCAGGTTTCTTTGTCAGGAGTGTTACCCATTAATTTTTTTTTTTAATTATAAGTTCTATATATAACGTATAAATATATCATTATGAATGGGTTGGGATTTATGCAGTTTTGATGATTGACAAAGAAAGATGAAACAAGTCAATTAATATGGTCCAAAAATACACTTTCACGAATAGTTAAATTTGGGGCAAGCTCTCAAAATGATAAAGACAAGTGTGTCGAAATCAAGGAATGAATGGTATTAGTTTCGTGATAAAGCTCAAGGAAATAAACATCAGATGAATTAAAGAGAAAGCATCAATGAGTTTGAATTAAAAAGGAGTCTCACGTGAGTTAAACTCTTCAAGTGACTGGTGAATTGAAGAGTTGGAGTTCAACTACAAACACAAAAGAATCAAGAAGTTTGATTTGAAGAATTAGTCTAAAATCACAAAGAAGTCAGAATATAAGTGTTAGTATCATACAAAAGGAAGGAATCCAAGCGACGGGAGGAGTCCAACACAAAAGAGGAGTCCAAGTCAAAATAGAATTTAAAAAATAAAAGAAGTTGCTTCCTAGAAGAATTAGGATTCTTGAAGCCCAAGTGAAGTAAAACACGACAAGCAGCAATCTATAAATAGAGGTGAAGTTGTCCAAAATAAGTGTGCACTTATAGAGCTAAAAGGGCAATTGAAAAATTGACTTCGGAAGTGCTACCAGCAGGCTGTGGGAACACATTGATGAACCAGGTCCTATTACAGAGTTTATGGATTAAGAGGTTTTCATTGAGTCATAGTATTGATGTATCTTTAGTTCAGTGCGTTATAAGCTAAATTAGGAGTTTGTCTTCAAGTTGGGATAACTCGAAGACTTGGGAATACATACCTTGGGAGGTTTGTGTTGAGGTTTGGGAATTATAATTTGTAATTCCTTAGGTTACATAGGCCTGTAATCTGTTTTGTGTTGAGACTCAGTGATTTAGTGAAGTTGGAGTTAAATCATGTAATGATACAGTTGTGGTTTTTGCAGCTTTTTGAGCCGGGTGTTTTCCACGTAAAATACTATGTTTTTACTTATTGTTCTTACTACTTCTTTGGAACACGTTAGGAAACCAGTTCCACACTTAGGTGAAAAGTTAAAGTTAGTAAATTACTAGATCTTTCAAACTAAAAATTACTATCAGAGCCAATTTTCTTGTTAAAAGTTTAACAACTTAAAAAAGATCGAGATGAATTCTGCACCACCTATTGGGCATAACGAAGGACAATTAACCATCTGACCATCATTAACCAAGTTGCTCTCTCTCACCAATAAACTGATAAGCTTGCAATAAACATTTTACAACACCCTTCTCTCTCAACTAAGCATTCTTGAATTTTTGTTGCAAGTTCAAATTAAGATATTCCCCAAAATACACCAACTGATGTTTGTGATGTTGCCCTCTTAAAATTTCTCTTAACCTAGTACATATCTAATTCCCATACCAACTCCTGAAACACTTCTTCCTCCTATTCCATATTAAACTCCCATCTAGAAATCATAAATGTCAAGAGGATGAAACTATTAAGGAAGGTCTTAGAGCTAGCATGAAAAAAACATGATTTTCCTTGTAATTTTTGATGAATACTCAATTCCAATTTAGGCATGGACTTTCCAAACCAAAAAAGAAAAAGAAAAAAAAAAGATTGTTGAATAGATGAACCATGCTGATCTACATGCTTCAAAGAGGAAAATTGATACTCCAATGAAAAATTTGAAGTAATATTTTCACTGATAAGATTGCTGAACTGGAGGCTGCTCATGTAGCATATGAAAAAAAGTGTCTTTCAGATAAGGGTTTAAGCTCTACAAACTGATCTTGATAGAGAAACAGCCGAAAATGCTGAAATTATTCGTTGGTTGACACAATTATTGTCACATGTTCCATCCTTTTCTTCACTTTCCAATGTTAGTGCTCTAACTTTATTGTACTCCTAACTATTGTTTGTTTTTTGATTAGTGCTCAATTGTTTTTGCTTCATTTAGTATGACTTCGATCTTATATAGAATACTATCTGATAATTTAATGGAATGGTTATCTATTGCTTTAATGACTCATGTTTTTGCTCTCTATAATACATTATTATGTTGCATGAAGTCGTTATCTGATTGTCTTGGTAATTGCTCCAGTGGCCATGAATAGTTTAACTAACCACTTTAGCTAGTTTATTATAGGATTGACACGACTTTTCAATGATGCCAAAAGGGGGAAGATAAGAGTTGAGCAGTTTTTATAACCTATTGACTAATCTATTTCATTCTAGTATTTCATGCTTCAGTGTCTACAAGTTAATTTGTTTGATTGCACAAAGGCAAGAGGTTTGTCATCATCAAAAAGGGTGAATTCTTTGGGATTTATGCAGTTTTGATGATTGACAAAGAAAGATGAAACACGTCAGTCAACATGGTCCAAAAATACACTGTCACAAGCAGCTAAATTCGAGGCAACTCTTACAATGAATAAAGACAAGTGTGTTGAAATCAAGGAGTGGATGATGATAATTTGTGATAAAGCTTAAGGAAATAAACATCGGGTGAATTAAAGAGAAAGAATCAATGAGTTTGAATTAAATAAGTCTCATATGAAGTAAAACTCTTCAAGGGACTGGTGTATTGAAGAGTTGGAGTTCAACTACAAACACAAAAGAATCAAGAAGTTTTATTTAAAGAAGGAGTCTAAAATCAGAAAGAAGTCAGATATAAGTGTTAGTATCATACAAAATGAAAGAATCCAAACAACAGGAGGAGTCAAACTCAAAAGAGGAGTCCAAGTCGAAATAGAATTCAAAGAATAAAAGAAGTTGCGACCTAGAAGAATTTGTACTCTAGAAGTCCAAGTGAAGTAAAACACGACAAGCAACAACCTATAAATAGAGGCGAAGTCGTCCATAATAAGTGTGCACTTATAGAGCTAAAAGGTCAATTGTAAAATCGACTTCAAAACTGCTACCAACAGGCTGAAGGAATACAGTGATGAACAAGGTCCTATTACAAAGTTTATGCATTAGGAGGTTTTCATTGAGTCATAGTATTGATGTATCTTTTGTTCAGTATGTTATAAAACTGAACTAGGAGTTTGTCTTCAAGTTGGGATAACTCGAAGACTTGGGAACACATACCTTGGGAGGTTTGTGTTGAAGTTTGAGAATTATAATTTATAATTCCTTATGTTACATAGGCTTGTACTATGTTTTGTGTTGAAGCTCAGTAATCTAGTAAAGTTGGAGTTAAATCAAGTAGGGGTACAAATTATGGTTTTTTACACCTTTTTGAGCCGAGTGTTTTCCACATAAAATATTGTGTTTTTACTTATTGTTCTTACTTCTTTATTGGAACACACTAGTGCATGACCCAAGTACACTCTAGATGTGATATGACGTATAAGACCCCGAAAGGCCCTACACAATCCACTTAGCATGTATCATACAAGATAATAGAAGCAAGAGAGTTTAAAAGTAGCATTTCTATATAAAAGAGTTTGAGAAAAGTAGCAGAAGTCTAAACATTAGTCTTAAAGACATCTATTACATCAAAAGAGTGATTGGGATGTAACCTATACATTACATACAACATCCAAAAATAAAAGACATGAAAGCAATAAAGGAGTCTCGATCCTCGAAACATGAGGACTATCTTCAATGTCTATAAGGGATCACTAACCACGAGTATGAGAGGTAGGAGCGTCGGACCCTACATTAGTGAAACAATGTAGGCAAAAGTATGGTACATGGAATGTACCAAGTATGATAGCAAGGGACTTTATATGTCATGCAATGACCAAGATAAATCATAAAATAACATGTTAGAAAAAATAAGTCATAACCATGGTCAATGCAAGCTAAACATCTTTAAAACACATTCGAGATACTTTTTAGAAAGTAACCTTATTTCATTATTGTGAGAGATTTATCTTTCACTGACATAAATCATGTGAACTATAACATGGAATCCGGTTTCTATCCCACACCGAAAAGAGATGTCCTTACTTGCCAATGTAAGAACCATAAACTTCTAGCTTAGGTGGATCCACTGTCTATCCAAGACAAACCTATGGTGGTACATAGTTATGTGACATGGGTAATCGCCGCTTGTCCACTCGGTGCTAAGCATAAATCCCACAGAATAGTATTTAATCTTACTTATCATATTATCCATGGAAAGGCACAATCAAGTAGCCAATCCAAGTTAGAGTTCATTAGAATAGCTCCTTAATCTTGATTCAACTTAGGTGAGAAAACCTTTTAACCTTATGAATAATTTTTGGGAGAACCCTTTCACAATCACGTTTTGAGTGGTATGTGAGATATCCTTTCACAACAACAACATTGATGCTTACTCTCAAGCAACCTTAAATCATTTCCATCAATTTCGTAAAGAAACATGCATATCTTCATAGATTCATCTTTCATAATTCAAAAGCTTCACCATATGATCAAAATCTAGAAACATGGATCATGCATGGATTCATGTGAATACAACCAAAAATCCTGCAATTATCTCAATTCATGCATAAAAAGACATAAAATAATCAATTAGATCATAATTGAAAAGAACCCATGAGATTGAATAAAATTCTAACTTTCGTTGGAGACTCTAACTTACCAAATTGGAGAATTTAGGAACCCTATGGAGGAAATAATATGAATACTATCATACCTTGATGTCAAAAGCCCACAATGGTGAATTTGGAGACTTGATCTTGAAATCCTAGACTTCTTTTTCAAGCTTAAGAGATAGAAATTTTGAGGAAGAACTTGATCAACTTTTGAGAATTTAGGAGAATGAGTTCAATAGAGTAATTTGGGGGTTTAAAATGTTTATATAGGGCCTAGGATAGAAGGTAAAACGGTATAGTATTGAGTTAAAATTATTAGAAAAATACCCAAAAGCCCCTCTTAAAATAACTGACAGACCCCATCGACGATTGGACCTACGGTTCGTAGGTCCTTAGACGGACCGTACTGGTAAATTGTCAATGGGTTATTGGGACCTTGAAATTGACCCACTTTCAACGCGTTCAATGTATGGTTCGTAAGTCTACCTACGAGCCCGTACATGCCAACCGTAGAAACTAACTTTGAGCTTTGAAATTTTACTTTGAGTCTGGGATGGCCTACGACTCGTCAATGGAATGACGGGCCATCTTGTTGAACAATAAAAAGGGTACTGGAACTTTGACTTTTAAAATTGTTTTTCCCCACCACCTATGGTTTCCATCTACGGACCGTAGGGGCACCTATGGTCCTTAATTGGAGCCCGTAGACACAGACATCAGCTCAAAAACTGAAACTTTCCTTCTTTCCCAAACCGAGGTGTTACAATATCTCTCCCTTGGGAACATTCGTCCTCGAATGGAACTCAAGACATCATAAGAAGCATAGGAATAAGATTTAATAGCCCAACATGAATGCAATCATATAAATGCACATATCCGAGGAGGAAAAATCGACTCCAAGCTAAACCATTTTCAAAACATCATTTCATAAGGCCAATATGCAACTTATACTCAAATGCACATCAACATGGAGAGATCAATCAAATTAACTCATTTTCTTAAAAATCAAGTTTTCATGAGCATGCATGCATAAGGAAATATGAGAATGACTAAGACATAAGGATGTACCATGAGGAACTAAGTAACTCAAGCTAGAGTGGAGTCAGAGGGAAAGAGATGAGGGTAACGGGACTTCCTATCAGCCTTGGCGTCGCAAGTTGCGCCCTCAACTAACTGATTCCTCGAAAGAACCTTCACGGAAGCAACTTCCTTATTTCTTAACTTCTTAACTTGCCGGTCCAAAGTCTCAACCGAAACTTCTTCATAAGAAAGATTCTCCTCAACTCCCAAACCTTCCGAGGGAACAACAGATGTCGGATCTCCAACACATTTATTCAACAAGGAGACATGGAAAACCGGATGTACCAATGCAAAATCATTAGGCAAGTCAAGTTTATAAGCAACTTTACCAAAACGCTTCAAAATCTGATATGAGCCCACATATCGGGGACTAAGCTTACCTTTCTTTCTGAACCCCATCACACCCTTCATGGGTGAAATTTCCAAGTAGACCCAATCATGAACATCAAACTCAAGGTCTCTCTTTCTAACATCGGCATAGGAATTTTATCAAATTTGAGCTGTTTTCAACGTTTCTCTAATAAGCCAAACTCTGTCCATAGCCTCATGCACCAACTCAAGACCCATCAAGGCAACTTCACCAACTTTAAACCAACCTATAGGAGATCTGCACGTCCTATCATAAAGAGCCTCAAATGGAGCCATACTAATGCTGGAATGATAGTTATTATTATAGGAAAACTCAATCAAAGACAATGATCATCCCAGTTACCCTTGAAGTCAATCACACACGCTCTCAATATATCTTCCAAAGTTTGGATAGTATGCTCCGCTTGTCCATCGGTTTGCGGATGAAAGACCGTACCAAGCTTAACACGAGTACCATGACCCTTTCAAAAAGATTTTTAAAACTGAGAGGTAAATTGGGTACCACGATTGGAGTAATGGATAAGGGCACTCCATGCAATCCCTACCTCTTCAAGTAAAGTATCTCCCCAATGTAGAAAAAGTTTAAGAAAAAATAATAATTTAGAATCTGTAATTTAAAAATAAATATTTTAAAATTAAAGTATTATTAAATATAGAAGTATATAATTCTTTTAGAATTGATTTTAAAAAATAAGTTAATTAATTGAAACGGACAAAGTATACTAACATGGGCTGTCGTGCATTGCACGATCTAGATTTAGTCAAGAATGTAATATAGATTCCAAACATCGAGTGAGAAAAAAAACGGACAAAGTTATATGTTTGACTGAAACAACGCTAGAGTAAAAAAAGAATTCGACATATATGAAGTTGAATTATCAGATCTATTCTCTGAAGTTTTATTTTTTAGTGTTTATCTCTTAAGCATTGCAATTGTAGTCGTATCTTATTTATAAGAAAAACAATTACTAAGAGTGAAAATATTGTTTATTATAGCCTCTAGTATTTACAATTCTTCACTTACATGTCTAAAAAAAGCTGGCTACTATGAATTGTACCAATCAAACTCTAAAATCAATGAATGGGTGCCATGCTTTTCTAGTTTGACAAGTTTTAGTGGAACTTGAGTTGTTCTATGCATTGCCATTTTCAATTTAAAAAACATATTCCACAATCAATAATATGTGATAAAACATGGTCTCTTTTATACTTTTGAAGAATTATATATGTATCACATGCTACACGAGGTCCATTCAGTGTTTATATGAGTATTATATATAGAGATTATTAAAATATTTATTGCATAGTTAACAAGATATGCAATATAATAATAGCTTAACAATTTTAATTTATACTTTAATTTACACAACAGACCCTTATTAGGCAAGATTTATTTTTTGCCTCACAAGTTAGCGGATCCAAAGTGTAATAATTAGGTCCACCAACTTGTAAAGATCGATAAAAAGAATCCTCATATAATTAATGTCAATTACAGGAGACAAATAAAATATATCAAACTAAGATATAAAGTGTGTATATACTTAAATATCGTTGTTAAAATAAAAATACATATTTATATAGTGGAGAAAAGTACAAAAGAGAAATGGGGCTTGATCTTTGGGGTGAAGAAAGACAAAATGATTGAGTAGGAGGGCAAGAAGTAGTTAGTGTTTGTACTGATTCTGTTTTGTTTTTAACTTGGAATGGAATTGGATTTTGTGGTGTCCTTATTCTTTTTTTTTTTGCTACTTCTTCCATGAGTTCACATATGCTCTTTTTTTTTTTTTTTTAGTTTTCAAGTGTCCCACTGCCCAAAACATAGTGGTGTTGGTTTCATTATCCTTTCATGGGCTCATAGGGTCCCTCAACCATGTTGCCTACCTCACCTTTAACTATCACCATCCTTGAATAACTATTGGAATTGCATAAGCAAATATAATTTAATAATCATTTTTCTCATTTTGAGTATTTATGTAACTATACTATTTGCGACTTGTTGGTATGGTTCTAATTGAAATATAAGGAGCTCGGAATGATTCCTTACATAAAAATTTATGCTAAAATTTGTGCATCGCGGTTACAAAAGAGGTGTCGTGATAGAAAAAGAGTAAAAGATGGGTTGATTGGTCAAAGAGACATTTATTTCATCGTAATCATGAACCTTAGACCGTGATAACGGAGGAAAAAATATTGACTTTTTATGATCACGATATAATAAGCACACAATAATAAAGAGTTAATTCTATTGTTCACCTTAGCTTCAATAGTCTTCGTGATCGCATAAGCTTGAGTGTGAAAAGGAAGGCCTAACTTGCTTGGTCTCCGAGATCACGAAAGTGTCCGTGGTCGCGATAAAGAAAATACTTAGTTATAAATTGGGCAATGTGGAATTTCAAATCTCATTTTATGTCATTCTTGGAAAAGACGAGCTCATGGGTGATTTTTAATGCATTGATTTTGACCCTAATCTTAAAGGCAATAATTTCCTACATTCTTTGGTGATTATACTCAATTTTGATTGGATTTGGACCACAAAAATATGATAGTTTGATAAGTAAATTGGGGTTTTTGAGACCTAGTTTATTAAATTGACAATTTAAGAGGATCATTGTAATTAGGAATTTAATTGACCCAAAAATAGGGATTTGTTATAAATTCATTGAATTAGTGGATTGTCCATTTTCTCAATACATGAACTACTTACATTCATGTATACATATTCCCTGGGTTCAATGAATAATTTTGGATAAGAATGTATCTATTAATTTGAACATTTAATATAGTGACTTTTGGAGTGATTTCTCAACCTATAAATAGGATTGTCATTCACCATTGTAAGAGATACTTGAAGACATTTGAATAAGATGATCTCTACATTCTTCTCTCCATATCTCTTGTCAATATTTCTTGTAGTATATTGCTTATATTTTACAACATGTTATCAACACAAGACTCTAGCCAATTGATATTGAGTTTTAATTCAGCTCATATTCTAGTTGATAGCGTTATGATAATCGAGAAGGAAAAATGATCACTACCGCAATCAAGAATATTGGTCTACCAAGATTGGAAAGGACTAGGGGTGTGTGCATAAAGATCGGCGTTTCAACTCAAATAGAAAGGATTAATCACAACAAAATTTCTTGATACATGGATAACGTTTGGTCTAGGCAAGATTCGATATTCTCTCAAACTATCAAACATATGTCCCTTGGATTCTCTCGAACTCCAAGACCCTTTCAAATAAAATACTAAACATTGCTTGCGTAGATAGACTATCCCTAACTCAAATCATGAAATGAGAAATTATTAGGATTATTCCATCATTGACTCAAACCCATAGAGTAATTTCAACAAGTACTCACTATTGAGTATTATCCAACTCCATTTTACTTTCTCAAGCCAACACTATTTTAGAGAGCTCAATCAATATTTGCAACCACTAGTTTTTAGATTATAGCTTCAAGACAACAATAGATACATGTCATACAATCAATTTTTGAACCGATTAATCAATATCCATTCGGGGTTTTACACCTCCATCAAGTACACACATTCCTAACTAAGGATTTAGCTGTCCATAAAAGAAGAAATAGAGACAATACCCATGTAGAAAATCTCTATTTCAAGCTAATTTGATTAACAAAATCTGAAATCCAAGCTTGGAGTGATACATATATGAGGTTTCTTCTTCTACAAGCTATGAAGTTCTTTTCTATTCTATGAATATCTTTTCTCACGAATGACAAATTCAAACTTAGGAATGATGTCACCTACTCCATATAGGGCAATTTCATGCTGTAAATAAACACAAATGAGTTACTTAGACTTCATCCCAAACTCAAACTTTAAGCTAACTAAATCAGATTTCACATGCTATACACCATTATCAAGCATATTTACTTCAGATCTATCAATTTCAAGCACAAAAGCCCTTTTTTAAATCACAATGTTCGAGTTCAAGCAATTAGGTTTTGAAGAAAAACTAAACTATAACATGAAATCTTTACCACATTGTCACATTGTGAAGCTTATAATCAATAAACAAGAGTAACATACCAGATAATGCAGAGATGAACAAGGAAAAGCAAAGGCTTCAATGGTGGTTTTCACTTCAACTCAAGATTTTCACCAAAAGAGGGTTTTTTGGATTTTGAAAGGGAGAGCGCTCAGAATGATGTAAGGAAAGGAAAGGAAAGTGGGGGTTTGAATAGAAAATGGAAGAGAGTTGGGAGGTTTTAAGGTGGATGGAGGTGATGAATATAAGAATGAAGGTTAGGGGGAGTGTATAAGGAAGGTGGTGAAGGGTTTTGGTGCTTTGGATTTTGGGAAAAGGAGGTCAAAATACTACCCTTTTAGTTCTTCAAGAAGAAAAATAAAAACCTCTTCACATTTACCTGACTTGTGCGTGATCTTTGACATACCGATTGCAATCGACAAGATGCCGATCTCAGTGTAGATACTAGGATTTCATGCTACTGAACCGAGTTACACCGGAACTTTGACTAGCGTTGTACAATGTTTGACCGATGGTTCACCTATTAAGTGTAGGTTCTAAAAATTTTCCCAGTTATATGATAGGAACCTGTATTTGATTGGCTGTGTACAATACCCAACTAACGTTGTGCCTGTCTAGCATCAATGGCCAAGATGCTCAGTTTTCATCATTTTCACCTGGAATTTTTTCCACCCCTGAAAACACACCAAAAACAACAAAAAGTGAAGTAAGAAGAAATTAAAACATTTGGATTTCCTCACATGAAGCGCTTAATTTCACATTGTAGAACGATGCAAGTACCTTAAGATTACCCAATATCTGGTGGCATTTCCTCTTTCTGTGGATGTTTTACTAGCTTATCCACGAATTCCTTTACGAACACAACGCTACACTCACTAGGTGGCTTTCTTAGGTATGTCCACTTTGAATTTGTCACGATCCAAAGTATACCCTAGGCGTAAAGGGCGTATAAGACCCCAAAAGGCTCCATACAAGCCACTTAGCATACATCATATAAGATAATATAAATTCAATAGATTCAAAAGACAATTTCAACATATAAGAGTTTATAAATCGTAACGGAAGTCTAACATAGTCTTAAAGACATTTAGTACATCAAGAGTGATCAGAACGTAACCCATACATCACATACAATCTGAAAAATAAAGACAATGGGAAATAAAGTCTCGGTCCTTAGAACATGAGGACTCACCAATCTTCAATTTCTACTAATAGATCCCTAGCCACGGAAATGCGAATCTGGAGCATCGGACCCTACATTTTATAAGAATGTAGGCAAGAGTATGCGTTAGTACAAAAATGTACCAAGTATAATAGCAATGCATAAAATATGTGAAATCATGCTAAAATGATCTTTTCATGACATGCAATGACCAAGCTAAATCATAAAGTAAAAAGGGTTAGAAACCATGCATCTTAAAACATGGTTAAAGCAAGGTAACATCTTTAAAACATTTGTGAAATACTTCTAAAAGTAACCTTAGTTCATTATTGTGGGAGATTCACCTTTAATTAACATAGAGACCATGTGAGCTATAAACATGGAATCCGGTGTCTACCCCACACTGAAAATGAGTGTCCTACTTGAGAAGATAAAACCATGAACTTCTAGCTTAGGTGGATCCACTAGCTAATGTCTATGTAAGACAACATCCTATGGTGGAACATAGTTATGGGATAAGGAGATTGCTACTATAAACCCGACCTCTACTAACGGGAGAGCTTCCATCTCAATATCCTCTCAGTGCTAAGAGTAATTTCCATGGAATAGTCATTATTAGCAACTTATCTTATTATCCATGTAAGGGCACATCAAGTTGCCAATCCAAGCTAAGTCATATATCATCCATGGAAAGGTACAATTAAGCCACAAGTCTGTCACGACTCGAGCCTACACCCTGGATGTGGCCGGCACTCGAGAACCATTGCTGGTCCCCAAGCAAACCCTTACCTTGGCTGGCTACAAGCGGAAGATTAACTCAAGCATACATAAGCTTAAAATTGAAGTAAATTCATTGAACTCCAATAGTGAACTTTAAGAAAGTCTGAAAAATACTCAAAAGAAAGTAAATACAAATAACTCTTCAACTCTGTCTATCTATGAAGCCTCTAATATTATAGAAAGATATCGGGACAAAACCCACGACATATCAAAACTACTAATTGTAAGGTAAAGGTAAAGTCCTTCGGAATATAAGGAGGCTCACCAAAGCTGACTGGAATATCACATGACCTTAACGAACCGCCTGTTGATGACCCTGAAAACCTGTATCTGCATCATGAAATGATGCAGGCCAAATGGCTCAGTACATGGAATGTACGAGCATGTAAGGGGAATTCTAAAGCATAAACATAAGCTTGAACTTGATAAAAAAGAAACATACTTAGGTCTTCTCAACTCACTCAACTAAACTCAACTCAAGAATAAGATACTCAACTCAAAGATATGATACTCAACTCAAAGGTACTCAACTCAAGATACTCAAGGATAAAACAACAATAAAAGATGCAATATATGGAAAACTTTTAAAATAGTAGATAATAACTCAATTGTATTGAAGAATACAATAATAAATCAATTTGTATATAAAAATACAATATAACTCTATGGGAGATTCTCTAACCAACAACCATCACTATGAATTATGTGATGATAGAACGTCTAGCCCACGCTTCCAGAACTGTCCTATACTTTGTCGGGGTATAGAACCTACTATTAAGTGGATCCACTAGTCTATGCTAAAAACATTAAGGAATCATCTATAAAGTATGACCCTTTCTACCCACGTTGGCTACATGGTTTATGGGGGCTGTGAGTTGTATGAACTCTCTCCCATATCAGTGCTCAATACTACTCCCAAAATATACTAGCTCATATGTTTAAAAATATAACTCTTTCTGTGTTTTGAGATTATTACTCAAAAATCTTTCTCTTAAAAGAGATGGTACTCAAACTGCTCAAAACTCTTTTGGAAATATCAATTTCCTCTCACCTTAAATGTAAAATATTTACTCTTGGGAATACTTAGTTCCCATATATCATTTTAAAGAAAATGAGCTCATCTCTATTCTTCCTCAACTCAGTGCTCAAGTCTTTAAAACAAGTTTTAAAACAATTTATAAAAAGTCTTCTTAAAATAGGGTTCATGCCGAATTATGAACGTGAACCACTCAATTCAAGGTTTTCAATAACCATGCATAGAACTCAATACTTGAAACTCAACAACTCCAGAACTCAAGGAGTCAATGATACTACTCATGTAACACCCCATAAATTTTTTGCGCTAAGACTCGAACCATCCTTCGTTTTGAGTAAGATTTTACCGAGGAATTTAAAATTTCTGAAGTGTTAAGGTCACTAGATGTAGCACCTTAAGTTCCAAAAAGAACTAAATTGGAAATAGCAAAATCTAAAATTTTGCAAGTTATGTTTAAGTTATGAGTTTTGGGTCAACTTCAAATGACCATAACTC